>JACCPG010000646.1:15736-44640 GCA_016069955.1 Drepana arcuata | reverse complement strand
AGGGGAGGGCACGCAGGCCTCGGGTAGGGCGCAGTCTAGGGGGAGGGCACGCAGGCCTCGGGTAGGGCGCAGTCTAGGGGGACGGCACGCAGGCCTCGGGTAGGGCGCAGTCTAGGGGGACGGCACGCAGGCCTCGGGTAGGGCGCAGTCTAGGTGGAGGGCACGCAGGCCTCGGGTAGGGCGCAGTCTAGGGGGAGGGCACGCAGGCCTCGGGTAGGGCGCAGTCTAGGGGGAGGGCACGCAGGCCTCGGGTAGGGCGCAGTCTAGGGGGAGGGCACGCAGGCCTCGGGTAGGGCGCAGTCTAGGGGAGGGCACGCAGGCCTCGGGTAGGGCGCAGTCTAGGGGGAGGGCACGCAGGCCTCGGGTAGGGCGCAGTCTAGGGGAGGGCACGCAGGCCTCGGGTAGGGCGCAGTCTAGGGGGAGGGCACGCAGGCCTCGGGTAGGGCGCAGTCTAGGGGGAGGGCACGCAGGCCTCGGGTAGGGCGCAGTCTAGGGGGAGGGCACGCGGGCCTCGGGTAGGGCGCTTGGCTATGGCGGGGCACACGGGCCTGTTCATATATGTGTATTTTGTCACCGAAACCGTATTTTTTTTTACTCTTATTTGGACCCGATAGGTGGCGCTGCGAACGAATTTAAAGAACCTTCTAAAGTGGGTAAACGCAGGAGACAAATGTGTGGACTCACCTATGTGGTGCGTGTACTCACTCCTCTTGCGCACCACCAGCCCGCACAGCTGGCATATATATATCCTGGCATCGTGTACACTCTTCAAGTGGCGCATTATTGCGTCAGCGTCGCCGACGCACGACGTCTGATCCGATGCTGGCAGACACACGAGGCAGAGGTGTAATAATACCCACAATCTTGTTGGTATTATACAATTCAATATTATAAATGGGAAAGTTAGTGAGCACGCCAGATCAGCTGAACGGAATTAAATTAAATGGTAGCTGGATTAACTAACATATTTTGTTGCGAAAATAAATCTAGATGTTATTATACTAATGAAATCTATGTTTACATAACGTTTACGCGGATGATCGCGGGGCGCAAACATCGATTTCATTAGTATAATAACATCTATATATATCTCCTCACGCCTTCCCACAATGGTCCCTGAAGGGGTAGGCAGAGGTGTATAGATATATCCGCCAGAGATAGATTTTAGGTGCCAACGTGACCGATGGCGAGTATATCGCCGTTACTCAGGCATACATACGCCTTTGAATTTCTTCTCAGACGTATGCTGGTTTCCTCTCGATAATTTCCTTCACCGTAAAGCTCGTGGTGTGACTAATCACTGTACTTAGGTTCAGAAAAACTCATTGGTACAGTCGGAATTCGAACTTGCTATCTTTGCGTCGCAGGCAACTACTCGAACCACTCGGCCACAACTAATATATAAATGTTATATTCGTTAAATATCATGACAAAAACATACCAACACTACACAAAACCGACCACTGTTCCGTCCTCGCCGGCGAGGCTCGACGCGAATAAGCCGTAATGTTCCCCCCCGACCCCGCCGCAAACGCCGGCCCGCGCCGAGCCAGACGCGCAAATCCCGCCCCCAAATAATATTTAAATAAAATTATCAGTCCAGCTCAGCTCCCTTGCTCGCGATCCAGCAACGCCCTAAGCCGAGGTTCGTACCCCACAGGGGGTGCCCTTAGCTGTGTTGCTTAGAAATAAAGTGCCTGGCTGGAGGCCTAGGTCTCGCCATTGACCGGTTAAGTAGCAAAAGTTCCCGGAACTCACGCTACGAGAGACAATACAAAAAAAAAAAAAAAAATATCATGTTTAAATCATATTTCTGTTAGGGTTCCCATACATAAATAAACGAGCTGGTGGCTATGGTGATGGAAAACATGGAGATGTAACCTTCATACGTCTAAGAAGAAATTATAAGACGTGCTTGAATAAAGGCGATGGACTCGCCATCACGTTGCCATCTAAAAATATATCTCAACTGTCCCCGCCCAGCTTCGCCCGGGTGAAAAAGTAATAAAAGTAGAGTTTCATAAAATCCGTTCTTAGCTGACCTCTACACCGCGTAAGGAATACTCCTACCAAATTTCAAGTCAATCGGCCTTAAAGTTCCTGAGACTTATGTATATATATATATATATATATATATATAGATAAGCAAAACCACCAACCTTTCCTATCTTGTTTTTCGCAAAGCATACACTTGAACCGATTTCCCTCCTGCGTCACTATATGCGAGGTGGGGGAGTCCCCCCCTACTCCCGCCACTTCTTCTCCATCATCTTCCACTTCCCCCGCACTCTGCACCGACTGGACGCGAAACAGCTCACCAGATTCCACTTTGATGAAAGCCCCTCCTGCGGAAAATCAATACCACAAGTGGGATGTATGTTATCTCTGTCCAATACGTCTGAGACTTACGGGTAGCCTCGATAAGATGCCAGATACATAAGTATCTAAAAATTTTAACCTTGGGACAGTTCCACTCAAATTGTCCTAGTACCAAACTATGCGAAGCTTCTACTATGGGAACTAGACAAAGATTTATATTTTTTTATAATAGAAGAGTGGCAAACAAGCATACGGCCCACCTGATGGGAAACGGTTACCGTAGCCTATTTACGCTCACGATACCGAAGTATCACTTGCCACTCTATGTTCGGAGAGTTATACTGTGTTGGCAGCATAATGGGACTAATCCCTCTGCTGCGAACACAATATAACAATCTTCCCCCCTCCCCAAGAAGCTCATTACTGGAAACTTTATTACTAGACCAGACCAGACGACCGTCAGGTCTAGTGGTTAGAGCTCCTGACTGCGAAACTTAAGGTCGCGGGTTCGAATCCCGCTGAGGGCAGATATTTGTGTGATGAACATGAGTATTTGTAGCTTAGTCTTGGATGTCCTATGTATTTATGTATATATCTATCTATATAAGTAAATATATCGTTGTCTAGTTACCATAACACAAGCTTTGGTTACTTTGGGACTAGGTCAATTTGTGTGGAATTGTCACAGGTATTTATTTATTTAGGAACACAACATAAAAAATTGTGTTATTTGTCTACGGACTTCTATAAGGTGGAGGTCCTGCACCAGTCGGGCAGCTCTAAATTCGAACGGAAAAAAAAACCCGTTATGCCCTACCTCTCTTACATACTCATATAGACACAAATACTAGTGTTCATCTAACAAATAAAAAGAGTAACCATGGAGTTTCTTGCCGGTTCTTCTCCATGGAAGCGACCCGAACCGCGCACCTTTTTCGACGTTTTCGAAGTGCCCAGTTGGGCCTATGTGAAATAAAAAGATTTTGATTTTAATATATGTAAACTCTCAACCAGGAAGTCTGACCACAAGGCCGTCTAAATTATAAGTGGGCTGTACATTGCCTCTGCCCAACCCGTGATTCTAACTGGAAGCCTCAATAGGGTGTCATAAAGACCTAAATGGTGTTAAAATGGACACGTTTGTGTTGGATGATGTCGAAGATAAGGTGGAAACGTGACAGGTGGCAGGCCTGTCACCGTGTTTCAGGTACCTTGTTCCTGGGCTGCAGCAATGATGGCATTTGCCGTCTCCTCATCCCCTGACATCTGCAGTTCGATCTGGCCCTCATCATTGGAGTCTGCCAACAAATAATTTAAACTACTTTAATATCCGTCCCGCCATCACATCTATACAAATAAAAAAATATCTCTAATTATTTTATTTATTCATTTATTTACACAGTATGAGTGAAGTGATTATTCATCTTAAATTATTAATAGAAGAAAATGCTATTATTTTACGTAATTTGTAATATTAAAATAACCGCTTTTTACCAAATGCATCTGGATGTATAGATATGTATATGTAGTCGGTACGGTACATATAGCAAAATATAATTTTTAAAATTTTTGTCTGTCTGTTTGTTCCGGCTAATCTCTGCAACGGCTGGACCGATTTTGACGGGACTTTCACAAGCAGATAGCCGATGTAAAAAGGAGTAACTAAGGCTACTTTTATTTTAGAAACTGTTATTTTTTAATTCCACGCGGACGTAGTCGCGGGCACAGCTAGTTATAAATAAAAGAGATCGAACATCTATGCGTCTCGTTGCAGCTCCCCGTTGAGGTTTTCCCTGGAGAGTACAGCATGGAGTTCTTCAAGAAGGGTGTGAAAAGAGTCCTGCAGGGTCGGCAACGCGCGAGTGATACCAGTGGTGTTGCAAGCGTCCATAGGAGACGGTAACCGTTAACCATCGGACGAGTCGCGTGTTTGTGATATAAGTAAAAAGTAGTTGATATATATCCATGTGGTACCTTGGCTGTCACCATTATCGTGGGTGTCCAAGTGGTCAGGTATCACGAGCGATATCTCGTGGCCATCGTAGATCAGCTTCCTGCCGGCCATCATGCGCAGGATCGACCCGTTGTCGCCATTCAACACTATGGTTTCTTTAAAACATAAAAGTTCATCATCGTCATCATCATCATATCACCACGCCGAGTCCCTAACGGGGAAGCAGACAATATAGGGCGCCAGTTCTGTCTAGACATACAAGTTTATTTAATATTATGATTATAATGATAATATATCCTCACGCCTACCTACAAGGGTACTCGAAGGGGTAGGCAGAGGAGTATAGGTAGTACCGATTAATATTCGAACATGCGATCTTTGTGTCGCAGGCAACTACCCGAACTACTCGCCCACCACGGCTTAATAATAAAGGTTTATGATAATAATAGTTCCCATCCCGACTGCACCAATGAGTTTTTCTGAACTCGAGTACAGTGTTGGTCACACCACGTGCTTTACGGTGAAGGAAAACATGAGAGGAAACCTGCATACGTCTGAGAAGAAATTCAAATGCGTATGCATGTATAGTCGTGCTAAAGTAACGGCGATGGACTCGCCATCTGTCACGTTGGCACTTAAAATATATCTCTGGCGAAAAGTGGTTGTGTGGGTACTACCTATACACCTCTGCCTACCCCTTCGGTCGGGTACCCTTATGGAGATGCGTGCTCATGTAGAACCATGGTAGCCGAATGGATCGAGTAGTTGCCTGAACACGGATTCTTCCGTTGGAAAGAGTTGCCCCACTGGGGCAGTACCCCCCCCTTATAGATAGCAAGCCATATGTCACTGCTTCCGGGTAATGTCATGTTCCTGCGGGATCGGAAATCTACATGGTAGTCTGTGCTGCCAGATCGATGACAGTCTCTTAAGCTGCTGGCACAGCGATTCCACCGAAGATCAAGTCGGAAACAGACTAAGAACTTTTTTAGATTATGTCTTTCACATCATACACCAATCTCTTCATACACATGCTATTATAAATAATCTAGGCGGAGAGCCAATTCGTTCTTACTCTTTCGCTTCATCCACACTCATCAATCTCTTCATACACTTTGGTGGAGAATACAAACTCAACTCACGCTCCCCATTGTCCTCGTCAGGCTCAGTGTCGTATTGGAGTTTGCTGAGGATCAACTTGCCTCCATCCTCACCAAGCTCATCCTGAAGCTCCAGGTATTCAGTGTCGGTTTCCTTGGACGCGGTAGACCTGATGTCTTCATCCTATGATGTGGTGGAACGAGATAAAAAAATACATTAATCGAGTTTTAAGAGGATAAAGAAAACATCGAGAGGATAGGATATGTTGAAGAAGTATGTATAGTCGTGCTTGAAAAACGGCGATCGACTCGCCATCTGTCACGTTGGCACCTAATATACCTCTGGCGGAAAGTGGGTGTGTAAATACGGAGCTACTTTTGGGAGCACTTGTGGGAAGATTTAATAATAATATGTTCATTAGATGTGTGTTTCTCACTCTACCCGTACCTCCGAACACTTGCCAGTCACACCAACCTAAATATTCAGAATATTCAGAAATTAATTTCTGTGCCATAGACATTGGTGTGACGAATCAAAGGAGTTACCTTGTCGGCATTAACTTCGAAAATTAAGTCGCCATCGTCCACCTCTGAAGTGATAGGCACGACGGAAAGACCACTGTCTGAAAAGAAAATGTAAGAAAACTTTATAAGCCACGATTATGCCAAAGATTTAGAATGATTAAACTCAAAAGACCATATATGTATATATTTTACGGTCGGCAGCGAGCGGTACCCCTGGCTAGGTGGCGGTGACCGCTTATCATCAGGAGGGATTCATAACATTTGTCACCTTCTTAAACACACTTAACGAGAGAACTGGCGCTCTAGTCTCTCTGCCTACCCGTGAGGGGCTCGTCGAACACCTTGTAAGATTTTAGTTACTTGAAGTATTTTTCACTTCAACAATATTGTGTGAAGTACTGACTGTACCAACTGTACCAATAAGTATTTTTTAAACATAAGTACAGTGATTAGTCACAGAGCTTTACGGTGAAGGAAAACATTGAGAGGAAACCCGCATACGTTTGAGAAGAAATTCTGACATATATAACCGTGCTTGAGTAAAACATGTTTTATATATATTCACGCCTTCCCACAAGGGTCCCCGAAGGGGTAGGCAGAGGTGTATAGGTAATACCCACACACCCACTTTCCGCCAGAGGTATATTAGGTGCCAACGTGACAGATGGCGAGTCCATCGCCGTTACTCAAGCACGACTATACATACGCCTTTGAATTTCTTCTCAGACGTATGCAGGTTTCCTCTCGATGTTTTCCTTCACCGTTAAGCTCGTGGTGTGACTAATCACTGTACTTTAAGTTCAGAAAAACTCATTGGTACAGTCGGGATTCGAACTTGCGACCTTTGCGTCGCAGGCAACTGCTCGAACCACTCGGCCACCACGGCTTTTTAAATTCATGTTTTATAAATGCAAAATATACCATTGAAATCAAATTCAACGCAGTTTAAATACAAACCTTCATTCATCTCCATAACCTGGCTTTCATGTCCATCATCACCTTCGGGTTTGACATGAAACTTATCAAGAACAGGCAGGAAGTCCTTCCCCAAGCCGTTGACATGGAAACTTATCAACTCTTGACTAGCTGATGGCGTTACTATAAACTTGTCTATGCTGTCCTCTGCATGCTGTTTGGTGTCTATGATTTTTACGGGTTCTTGTGTTACTGTTGCTTTATGGGTGAGGTTTGACAGTCCTTGATTAAGGTTGATTGACTGAAGAGATGTGAGCTGTAAAGATTTGAATATTTTAGAATAGAAAATATGAGTACAGCTTGGAGTTCTTCAAGGGTGTGAAAAGATTCCTGTAGGGTCGGCGACGCGCGAGTACCCCTGGTGTTGCAAGCGTCCATAGGCGGCGGTGACCGCTTACCATCAGGCGGATCACATGTTTGTTTGTCACCCATGTGGTATTAAAAAAATATATTACATATATGTAAATATAATTACATAGGACATCGAAGACAAATGTACCAATATTCATATTCATACATTAATATTCACCCTATGCAGGAATGGAACCCACTACCACAAGCTTTGCAGTCAGGTCTGACCACCAGACCTGATGGTAGACACCAGTAACACCAGGGATATCGCTCGCGTTGCTATCCCTGCAGGAATCTCTTCATATTTTTTTTAAGAACTCCATACTGAACTCTCAAGAGTAGACCTCAACGTGGAGCTCATTCCACATCCTGGCCCCTCACAGAAGAGAACTCCTTTCAAACTGTCCAGTGTGAGACCCTTGAGGTCCCAAAGTCTGAAATCTCCGTTGATGGAGAGGAATAAGCATATTAAGGGATATAACATTATCTTTACTTACTTTAGTATTTCCTGGTAGAAAGAACCCAGCTTTAGAGACAGTGGCAAGATTGCCAACTTTACGCAGCAAATCCGCAGATATGGGTTGTAATTTCGACGCTGGCAGCACCAGTCTCTTCCCAATAACTTTCGTCGGTGTCGTGGCCTTCTGTGTTGCCATGCTTTTGGCCGCGTTATCCTTTTCGTATGTGTCATAGTTTAAGCTAAGAACTTCTAATGATTTTCTGAATTGGTCATGTAGTTCTTTTTTCATGGAACTTAGTCTGAAAATAGACAATAATAAAACCTTTTGTGGAAATCAGCACATGTTGGAGAGGAAATTAAAAAAGTATGTTTGTTCACTATCTGTCACATTAGCACCTAACTATATCACAGGCGAAAAGACTGTGTGATACCTGTGCCTACCCCCTCGGGGACCGTAAAGGGAAACTTGAAATTACAGCTAATATACCTTGAATAGAATAAAGAAATGAAAAATAGATACGTTAATATAGACTTATAATTCTCACGCCTTCCCACAAAGGTCCCCGAAGAGTAAGGCAGAGGTGTATAGGTAATACCCACACACCCACTTTCCGCCAGAGGTATATTAGGTGCCAACGTGACAGATGGCGAGTCCATCGCCGTTACTCAAGCACGACTATACATACGACTTTGACGTATGCAGGTTTCCTCTCGATGTTTTCCTTCACCGTAAAGCTTGTGGTGTGACTAATCACTGTACTTATTACCTATTATAAAAAAAGTTATGTCCACCCGTGCGAAGCGAGGCGGACCACAAGTAATACATACTTTAATTGGGCAGCGTGGAACTCAGCACAGCTCTTGTGACACTTCTTGCACAATATAGTGGAATGTATACAATCTGATCTCACATTTTTATCTGTGATTTCACTTAGAATATCCGACAGTTTGGCTCCCGATGGTAAGATGCTCTGAAAAGAAGATAGGTATTGAATGCAACTAGCATATAATGCAGATATATATATATATATAGCATATAATAAGAGAAGAAGAATTGATTGACGAAAAAAGTGTAAAGGCGAGTGTGAATGAAAGTGTTGGAAGGGCTACCCCTTCCAACACTTTCATTCACACTCGCCTTATCATTAGAAACTTATCTTATAGAAACATCCGTCTAGGTCTACACCTAGACGGACGTTTCTAGACCAAATTAGGGACGTCTTGAAAAAAGGTCAGGTCAAGAGTACCCTAAACCGAAGAGCATGTATGAAGAGAATAATGAAAGTGGACGAAGCAAAAGAAGTATGTAAGGATTGTAACAAGTGGAAAGAAGTGGTCTCTGCCTACCCCTACGGGAAAGAGGCGTGATTATATATGTATATATATGTAAGAAGAAGAATAATGCAAATCCTTGAAGACCTGCTTAGGACGGATAAAAGACTGGCAAGTAATGTGAGCAGTCAAGAAAAACAAAATATATTGTTTTCTGAGAAAGGTAAACCTAAAAATAGTGTGTAATTTTGATTATCAAATGAGTGTTACATAGTTGATAAGAACTTAGCTTGGCACTAGTGTATTATGCAAATCCTTGAAGACCTGCTTAGGATGGGTAAAAGACTGGCAAGTAAAGTAAACAGTAAAGAAAAATCAAATATGTTTTATTTTCAAAGTCGGCAATAAACCAAAAAAATAAGTAAATGTGTTATGGTAACTAGACTAGCAGAGAGTATAGAGCGCCAGTTCTCTCTAGATATATATACATAAATACATAGAACATCCAAGACTAAGGTATAAAAACTTGCATTCTTCACAAATATCTACCCTCAGCTGGAATCAAATACACAACCTCAAGTTACACAGTCAGGAGCTCTAACCACTAGACCAGGTGGCAGTCAGTATTTTATTATACTACCTATATGTTAATATTTTCGAGTCTGTAAGTCTAGAGAGAACTACGGCTCTACTCTGTAAGGGACCTACCTATAGGATATATGTAGAGGGACTTGAAGATATTATGTATATTAATTGAAATATTAACTTACCTGGTCACCAAATATGCTAATTCCATTTCTCGATGTAATGCCAAGTTTACTGTTACACAGAAAACACAAAATCATCCTGAAATCGAAACATTACAGTTAATAGAGTGGTAATTTGGTCATTAGTATTTATTTCCGAAATTTAACCCAGAAAAAAAATTAAAAACTTAGGTATTTCAGTACGGACTATTCGCTTGAAGTGCAGAATGAATTATGTAATGAGAAAAAAGAATGAAAAACTTTACGTGAAAATTTACAATGCACATACTTATTTGTTTACATCGTTATCAGTTCTCGATAATTTTAAACTTTCTGTCACTAAGAAATAAATGTCTTTGCAGATGTTTCTGTTTGAATAATATACTAATTTGTCGATCTTCTTGAGCTCGTCAGCCATTTTGGCACAAATATCGTTTAATATTATAAAAATCGCGAATATTTTATTCGTTAATCTACAAGCACTTGCTATTCCTGCTCACCTCCCAAATTTATTGTCAGTTTTCCGAAGGTACGTATTAGTTTTAGAAGGTTTTCAACTGGTTTTGTAAAAATGTTGTCAGCAATGCGTCGCTCGGCGCGCAGCCACCATTACGTAGATAATATAACTTCAATTTTTGTACGCTAGTAGCGCTCACAACTTCCGGCTGTGATCCCTTCATTCTGCCGTTTCCAATTACATTTATATTTTAAAACGGATGAAATAAATCTATTTTTATAACTAGAATATAGAAAAAAACCTTGATTTTATTATAAAATAGTTATGAGTATCCATTTATGTACAAATAATATGATCTTTAAAGAAATTCTCCCCCACGGGACAGGCACTGCCTAGTGGGGCCAGAATTGTAAATTTTTTATTGAATAAAGTTTTATTTATTATTATAATTAGAAACTTGAATTTTGGGCCATTTAAAATCGCTGGTACTCTGGAACGCTGGTGCTAAAATATTTTGTATGCCTATAGGCGGGATATAGTGACCAAGTTGTGTTTTAACATCTATTTGTAATGCCTATTTTAATAAAATGAAGGTGATTAGATTTGATTTGGTATCTAGAACGTTGATTCTTAAATTGCTACATAACCCACTAAACCTTTCATTTTCCGCTTCTTCAATAACACGAATATGTACCCAGATATATTTTGAGTCCCTAACGGGGTAGGCAGAGAGTATAAAGCGCCAGTTCTCTCTAGACATACATACCTCTTTCGCTTCGTCCACATTCATCAGTCTCTTCATACATGCTCGTCGGTTTCGAGTACTCTTAACGTTCCCGTCCTTCAGTCCTACCCCGTTAGGGACTCGGCGTGATGATATGTATGTATGTATGTATATATTTTGAAATACGAGTAGCCCACTCCAATATATTTAATTATTAAGATGTGATGTGAAAGTGCTATTTCATATAATGACTGCAGTATTGTAAGCATGTGATTAAAAAACTGCACATTTTAAAAGAGTGACATTTTAGTAGAGTAACTTACTTTTGTCGTTTCAGAAAAAAGAATTTTAAGTTTTGTACAAAGGACTTTGTTTCAAGTTTCTTCGACACCGAAGAAATGTCAGTCTTTGACAGATATACTTCCGTTTATGTATGTTCATTAAATTTAAATTAACGGGGGTGGGAAACGTCGTAGGGAAAGATGTACTTAATTAAAGGTTCATAATTCATTTATTCCTGAGTTTGTTTACTTCATAATTACTTTAAAGGTGGTAAATAAGACTAAGCAATCAAAAACATTATTTATTTGTCTATACAATTTACATACTTCGCTTTTCAAGTGCATCCACTAAATGTATAAATAACTTTACATTAAAAGTAAACAGACTGATTAAAAGGATAATATTTACAATATGAACATATAATTACGCCTTGTTATGAATACAGTTCAAAGTTACCTATCTGTAAACAATTTCAATGATAGTTTGTGCAAATTATCGTCGCAATGTGACGAGTACCTAAGTTGGTAGAATTATTTTTGAGCATTCGTATATTAACACCCATAATGGCACATGCATACGTTGTCTTTTGCGTGTTTCATAGAAGTGTAAGTTAATAGAATACTGTGAAGAGAATTAATACTTACCGTGAAACTGATTTTGTGGTTGCGATTGTGAGTTCTCTAATGATGGTCTTCAAAAAGAGGATTGTTACCAAAACTGTATTTCATACGAATTTTTCGTCATTATCTTATGTAGCCAATAAAATTGGGAACTGATTTCAATGGTTGTATCTATCTTAAATAAAATTAATTTGATATCGCGTGCATCTTCTCTGTGAAGAATACGCACTTTATTATAAGTGGTCTTTTTTTTTAATAAGTTTTTTATCTTCAGGTCACGCCAACAACACGTTAGATAGTAAACTGAATCGTCACATAGATTAGAGTATTATATAGGGGATGGCGAGGTTATCTGGTGAGTATACTGTAAAAATATTTAGTTTGAAATTTAATAACAAAAATTTGAAGTCGAGATAGACGAAAAAATTTTGTTTTCAGGTATTATCGTCACAAACTGGCGACGGCCATAAATAAAATATATTCGTCATTTTTAAATTATTTACATAACTAATAAATTTCAGTAATAAATAGACCGATGTCAAAATGATTGCATGTCAATTTCTGTCAAGAATGTACAGTCGTACATAGAAGTTTGTTGCAATTTCGACAGGCGTGTGGATGAATGTCGGATATTATACGAGATTCACAAATAAGATCTAAAATTCCAGATCCATATTTCACTTTTTATCATTACGACGAACTCGTACAAGATCCAAGAATGTGTGGAAATGAAAGAATATTTTGTTGTGTTGACATGTATTTAATGTTTACCATGAAACTACAAGACCTACATCTTGTTAAGAAAAAAATAAAAATTACAATTCTTTTTATGTATAAGTAAATCATGCCAGAGTGCAGTTTGTGTGAAAAAAAAATAAAGCGACATAGTTTATTGTTTTGTAGCTTTGTCATTGAATTTGACATGTAACTATTGGCTGTCAATTTCAATGTCAAATATAGTGTTGCTAGCATAAAGTGAGAATAGATTAGTGTCATTCGTTTTTACCAAGCAGGCAATACAATGTTTTACATATTCCCGTACATTTAACACAAAACAGAGGTATTCTATCACGACATCGACGTCCTAACACTAATACATTAAGGTTTTTTTTATTATTTCATTTGAAAATATTTTCTAGAGTAAAAGATATGCGTCTATTTACCTCGTAAACATTATTTTTAAATGGTATTATAATAACAGCTATTTGAAAGAGATCTATTTACTTTACTGTTGACTATAGAACTGCTTATTTTCCAAAACAATTTGTTTAATTTGTCTAATTTGTAAATTTCAAATGTATTTAATATGTATTAATTCATTCAAATATTTTGTTGCATATGCTTTCTTTTCGGACATACCTATATAGGTGTCAACGTGATAGACGGGGAGTCCATTCGACGTTTTCTTTTAATTTCTTTTGAAACATGTGAATCCTTTTCATGCCGTTTTATTTCATCCCACTAAAAACGATAGACCATAGTGTTTTTTTGATAAACAGTAATATAGTCAAAGGACAATACTCCACATACAAACATCTAATTAAAAAAAAAAACAATCAATGTAAAATAGCGTTTTGTTGCTAGGTCCTTGTGCAGGCATCGACAATTTTAACTTTAGGAAAAATGTTTAGAAATAACCCGTAATGGCGTATTATTTCACTAATCAAATATAATTGACATTGCAATGACATTGACTACAATCTAAAGTGTGCTATACTAACTTACATTTAGCCACTTTGGTTCTAAGAATAAATTTTATGAAATCGCCACCATTTCGAATCCCAAAACATGCAAACGTAACAATGAAACCCGGACATAAGCTTAAAGTAATAATGAAACTCAATAGCTACTCTACAGCTCAGTATATTTTTTATTTCTTGTACATTTTCACAACTGCATCGTTTACAAAAACTTATCATTAAATCGAATCGTGGGCTAACGTTTAATATTCCCTTTTTGGACAAAATATACATCAAATATTAGTTCGATATTTCAGTGTCGCCATTTGAGCGACAGACCGAGAGTATCGCAACATTTTTTTATACAATTTCAAAGAAATTATTACATGTTAGCCCCATTTATACGTCACAAAACCTATGATATAAATTTTCTGGAAAAATATGTTTCATTCCCATCCTATGTTACATTCTCTAAGTGCACATAACACAAGGATCACGAGAACTGACATAGCTTACTGCATGACAGACGTAACTACGGTAAGAACTAATATCATATTCTAGAAGTCCTCACTAAACAGAACATATCAGTACCATTCTCAAAGCACGCTTCCAGTGCGACAAATTATATTCCATTTTTAAATCAACTAGTGTTTGAAAATGGCACTAGAAGTACTAAAGCTAATCTAATATTACTCAAATTAAGGGAATATTTACTTAAAAATACCTAAGCAGCTAAGTTTTTTTGCATAAAACCAAAAATGCTTGACGCACGTGACAGGGCGAGGCCCTGTCACCTAAAATAAACAAAAAAGAAAATGGAAATGTCATAAAAGTAAATTAATAACTACGAAAAATGTTAATGTGTCTAAATTATATTTAAGAAAACTAACTGTTAATGTCTTTATAAGAGTGAATTAAATCACATATTGGTAATAAGGAATTATTTCAAATGTTGCCATGTTTGTCCGAAATTCACCCGCTTTTTTCGTCTGGTAATGTTGGCTTGGCATTTTGTGGTATTGAGTTAGTGTGTAGGGGTAAAAAAATGCAGGTGAATTTCTTGTAATTGGCAGCCCCAGCCCCCCGCTCGTAGTGGTGTGCTGTGTGTGTCAGTGTGTTGCCATCCGTCTTGATATGTGTGAGTGTATATGCGCCGCCGAGTCACCATTAGCTAGAAGCAAAGAGTCTTATGTGAGATGAAATGTATTTCGGCATCGAAAGTATAAACTGATTGTGTTCGACCAAAAAAATGGTACATGATAAACGAATAAACTAATTGAACAAATTCAAAGGATAGTGTTTTTTTTAGTCGAACTGTATAAGTATGTCAGTATTGTAATGTCTGTGACAATCAAATGCAGAAAAAAATATAAAAAAATTAAAACAACTAAAAAATGTAACCAAATTGTTTTGAGCAACAATTAAATGTTATTTTGTGAAATCACACAACATGCAGTGTTATAATATAACAATAGATCAATTTTAATTTTAATTCATAAATATAAATATTATTTGTCGTCGTGATATGTCATTTCGAAGCATAATTGATACAATTTCGCTTATAAATAATTTTAAATATATTGCAAATGGGGGCTCTCTATGTAGGGTAGTATCAGATATTTTACATACGACCTTTCCGAACGATATTTTTTTTAATTTCGAATTCCCCCATCGACACTATCAGTTTATGGACAAAACAAGCGTATGTACAGTCGCGCACGACATTCAAATGTGTATTATATTATATCATCTACCTTAATCAGCATTGTAAGTACAGTCACTTAATTAAATAGAGCCTATAATTTTAAGCACATTTTCTAGTATTAATCCACTATATATATACACGGGTTGTATATAACGATATTGTCGCAAGACACAAACAAAGGAGATCAAAATTGTCTTATTTGCCATTTTATAATATTTTTCGTCTAAGCATTTTAGCAACTGTAGATATCACAAACAGTAACGCACTCTTTTCGCCGGAATTATTTAGGTGTTAACGTGACAGATGGCGAGTCCATTGCCGTTTCCCAAGTACGACTGTTTATAAGTCTTTTAATTGCTTCTCAAACTTATTCGTTTCCTCTAAACTTTTCCCTTCGCTGTGTTAATAGTAAGCAAACCTCCGTATGATTGCACAAAGTTGTTCACGGCTGTTGCATTATAATACAGTCACACTATTTGATAACATTGTAATATGAATTGACATACATCAGCAATTATCGGCGATTCAAAGGATATGTACCATGTCTATATACAATTTAAATATTTATGCTATTTCGAATAAAATAATTTTAATAACTTAACATTATTTTTTCATAAAAAATATTGAATGCCACTTGTGTACTCGAATGTACCTTCGGGTACAGACACAAACTTTTAACTGGTAATTACATATTCCTTCATATATATAAGTATATATTTTTCATATTATGATTCATTTCGTTTTAAATCTAGAATATATATATATATATATATATATATGTATGTATGTATACTTTGGCTTCTTATTTGGCTTAGGCGATTGAGGATAAGCATATTAAAAAACAAAACATGACGTCATAAACAGTGTCAAAGATAGAGAGAGCCAAAATTAAAGTGTACACTTTCATTACAAGAATATATAAAATTTTGTTTTTCTAGAAAAAATAACGAAGGTATAATTTATAAAAAGCCCAGTTAACCCTGTATTTAAAATTGATTAATTAAAAATAAATCAAAACAAATACTAAGAAGAAAAAAAAAAAACATAATAAAACAATTTAAATACAGAGATAACATTATGTCTATGGTCCCTACGAATATGTAATAAACAAAGATTTGAAATCGAAATACATATATCAACTAGTATGTCAAGATCATCATGCATCATACACCATGCTTGTCATATAATTTTTCATAATAATATATGTTCAGTCTGACAATTATGCATTGAAATTTTGACTAGATTTCAATTATATTTAACTCTTATTAGAAGAAAATGATTAGAAATAGTATTTTTTTATTCTGAAATATCAGTCAATAATAATAATAAAGTTTGATTGGTGCTAGGCACACCCACTCAATAGACAGGATTGAATACAGTAACTTTTAGCCAGTGGAAGTCTGTCTTGTCGGGTGAAATCTATAGGGTTTATCGCGTTTGAAAAGGTAGGCAGAGAGAATAGAGCACAATTTTAGTCGATGCTACAAATTTATTATTATAATATAATAATATCAATTTTCCTACTATAATAAATAAATCACGGTCTAAAAAGCCCAGGCTTAGAGTTATCTATTAAAAGTGAAACGAATCAGTGGAATTAATTGACAGTAGATTTATAGTTTTTATTGTATATTTTCAAAAATCGAAGGCCAGTATCCAAGTTAACTGAAAATAAATTCAAATTTCGAACTATCAAAAATATTAACAGATAACAAATACTTATGTCAAGCTATTGATTTGCTTTGCACATATTGTAACGTAAGATTCTCAGATAACTGTGTGAATTAATTAAACTGAGCCTATTCCATCCGTTTAAAATTCTTGCCATACGTAAAACAGAGAATCTATATTAATGCACCTATTGAATATAAAAAAGTAACTATCAAATCGTTAAACACGATAGAAATGCACGGCATCAGCTTGCTTTTATGTATATTTTGATACATATCACACCAAGTCTATATTTTACAATAATATTTTATTCTAGGTAACAATAAAACTAAGAAAGCTTGTAACACTGGCTTACGTGAACCTAAAAATACACTTATATTTTACACAATTGCACAGTTGCCATATATAATAATAATAATAGCAGTATATTACATGTAATAATACACATTGTGAATGTAACATCTATATGAGACACGAGTCAGTTCAATCAGTCATCTCAAATTATTCACTCATCTGAATCGCTCAATATTTATCATCATTGATTCTGTCATTAATTACTTTTGACATAACATATGTCAAAAAAAACAAAAGACAATCAAATTTTAAAGAAATAGAAAAGATTTTATTTTATTAACTTAGAGACGATAAGTTTGCAATGAATAAACTCAAAAATTACTAAACCGATTTTAAAAAGTATTTCCCAATGGTAAGCTCCATTATTCCGGAGTATGTATAATTGAACCCAGTGAGTGTTTCAGGTTAGGTGAAATTATTAATAAAACAGATTCACACGTGAAATTCCTAGTAACACGACACGTGCCTCTCTCTTGACACTACAAACTTTCCTTACACACTTTCAAATATAACACTGTATTGGCTGATGTTATGTTATACAGGATGTATACAGAAACGGACCAGATGATATAATGTGACAATTATATAAAAATATATACACGATAATAAGAAGTAAATAAAAAATCTTAATTGACACTTGCTTTTCTTCGTGTTCGCATAGAGTTACGCTTTTTTTTATCTCATTAATAGTTCCAAAACCCTTAAAGCCATGTTTCCATGGGAGCATAATGCCCTTTAATTATGTTGTCATTTTAAAATCTTTGCAGTTATTTATGTTTATTGCATCGTCATGAGGATATATTTTCAACACCCTATAGCTGCTAGAAGACAACTGTTCTGTTTTCTGACACATCCTGTATACACAATTATTACATGTAATCTCCGTCGCATCAAAACGTCATAATTGGTCCATAGCCTCTTAAATCAATGTCTTTTTAAACCACTGTCTGTATATATAATTTTTATATATATAGATATATATATCTTGACGCCTTCCCATAAGTCGCCAGAGGGTTAGGCAGGGGTGCAGCAACGCCCTCGTCCGCCGGAGGTGTGTACTGCTTCTACGTTTATTTAAAAAGTGATTGGCTTACTAGTATTCATGGTCGTCCATGCCGTTGTTTTGCGTTTGCCGCTGGCTGGGGTCCGGGCCCTTGGGCGGGGTCTGGCCCTTGCCCTGGCCGATCTGTCGGGACGACGAGAAGCATAGCTTCATTACGAACGGGAACTTTGCGCCTGAAACAGTTAAGGGTACAGGTTTCAATGTGTCTTGAATTAAAAAAATACATTTTTATACGACACTAGCAAGCGAAAGAGGTATGTAAGTCTAGAGAGTACTGGCGCTCTATACTCTCTGCCTACCCCGTTAGGGACCTGGCGCGATGATATGTATGTATGTACTAGCAACCCTGTCGTTTGTCCGCCCTTAAGCCACATTGTTTTGTCATATCTGAAATGGCTCCAACAACTTGTCTTTCTGTGTGTGTGTGTATATAGATGTCCCCAGTACCTGGATGCTGTATGGTCGCGTGGTTGCACGCCATGATGGCCATCACAGACTGGGATATGTTCTGGAACTCCATCAGGCCGGACGACGATCTGGAAACACCAGCGAGGACGCTTGAGACCATTACATCTTTATCGCACTCCATGCGGAGTTTCTGTTTGCAGTACACAGATGGCGTGGCGGTGCTGATTTTCGAAAAGCTCTACTTAATTCTTATTCTTCTTATTGGCTTATATGTGTGTATATAAATATAGCTACATTGAATAGAACTGAATTTGAATTAGTTTTCGCAATGTTACATTATACAGAATTAATTGTAATAACATTATTATCATTAAAGATGGAAAGTTTGTCAGGATGTTAGTTACTCAATCACGTCATAACTACTGAATTGGATGCAATTTGGCACAGAGATTTATTTTATTGTTTTATTATTATTACAGGTAATGTGTAGAACAAATGAATCCTAAAATGATGTATATAATATTGTATCCTAAAACCGATGAGCATGTATGAAGAGACTGATTAATGTGGACGAAGCGAAAGAGGTATGTAAGTCTAGAGAGACTGGCGCTCTCTATACTACTCTCAGCCAACCCCGTTCGGGACTCGGCGTGATGATAAAACTTAAAGATAGATTATAATGAGAGAGGATACCATTACAAGAGGGATCTCACCTCTCGCTCTTGAGGGGGAACTTGGAGATGGTGTTCGGAGGCGTGACGCCGTAGTCCTTGAACACCTGCAGCAGCTGGTCGTCCGACACGTCCGGGGGGGTGTTGAAGAAATGCAGCACCTGAAGACAAAACAGGGTGTATTAAACGGGTGTGTCGAATTGGCACTTAACTACGGCGAATGGAGCATGACGATACCCTTCCGTCCGCCTTCAATCAAGGCTTGCGTATTTTTTTTTTATACAACAAGCGTGGCAAACAAGCATACGGCCCACCTGATGGGAAACGGTTACCGTAGCCTATTTACGCTCACGTAGGAACACAACACAATAAATAGTGTTGACGTGTCCTACGTGGTGAATAAGGTTTCCAATAATGAGCTCCTTGGGGAGGGGGGCGGATTGTTTTATTGTGTTGGCAGCAGAGAGATTAGTCCCATCATGCTTTAAACACAGTATAACTCTCCGAACACAGAGTGGCAACGCGTAAGTGATGCTTCGGTATCGTGAGCGTAAACAGGCCACGTCGTATGTGCGTTGTTGATTAACGGCAATGGACTCGCCATCTGTCACGTTGGCACCTAAAATATAGCTTCACGTGATAAGTGGGTGTGTGAGTACTACCTACATACCTCTGACTACCCTTTCGGGACCCTTGTGGGAAGGTGTGCAGATATAACAAATTTTTGGGCGGCCTGGCGCCTTTACCTTCGAGGGCGGCTGTATCCTGTTCTTGTGAATGGAGGCGGGCGTGAGGAAGCGGTTGTTTTTGTTGCCCACGTAGTCCTTGAAGGAGGGGCTCTTGTCCGGCAACGGGTACGGGTTCATCACCTCCGACAGGTACGCCTGCTTGGAGAACCTATGGAAACAAATATATATTTTTCAGTTCCTAAAATAAAAGTAGCCTAAGTTACACCTTGTTATATCAGCTATCTGCCAGTGAAAGTCCAGTCAAAATCGGTCCAGCCACTTTAGAGATTAGTCGGAACAAACAGACAGACAGACAAAAATTATATCTAAATATATATAACTCAAAGGTGAGAGCGCTCGCGGAAGGAAACTCCATTGGAACCGCGCAGTGTGAGACCTTTTTGGTTACACGTGCACGTGGATATGTTGACATCATGTCGAACAGTTCTCATGATGTAGTGGTTACAAGCCGATCAAGTGGGTTAAAACCAATAGTGATCTCGGCATATACTCACGCCAAAGTGAGGGTGTAGTCTCCAACGGTGACGTTGTTCAAGTTCTGGACGCAGCGCTCCACGGACACTCCATCACCCATCTGAACCATCGCCGTGCCTTCCTTGGTCTTCAGGAACTTTATCTGGTAACATAGAATATTATATTATTCTAGGTTTGCCTCGCGATTTCACACGCATTTTTTTTTATACAACAAGAGTGGCAAACAAGCATACGGCCCATCTGATGGGAAACGGTTACCGCAGCCTATTTACGCTCACGATACTGAAGTATCACTTGCGTGTTATAGTGTGTTGGCATCATAACGGGTTTAATCCCTCTGCTTCCAACACAATGTAACAATCCTCCCCCCTCCCCAAGGAGCTCATTACTGGAAACCTTATTCACCGCGTAGGAACACAATAAATTGTGTTATTTGGCTACGGATTTCTATAAGGTGGAGGTCCTGCCCCAGTCGGGCAGCTCCGAATTCGAACGGGAAACCCGTTATGCCCTACCTCTCTTGAAATTATTTCTCTATAATCTCTAATATCCTCACGCTTCGTCCACATTCATTAGTCTCTTCATACATACCCGTCGGTTTCGAGGTATGTAAGTCTAGAGAGAACTGGCGCTCTATACTCTCTGCATATGTATATCATCACGCCTTCCCAAGGGTCCCTGAAGGGGTAGGCAGAGGTGTATAGGTAGAACCCACGCACCCACTTTCCGTCATAGATATTAGAGGTGCCAACGTGACCAATGGCGAGTCCATCGCCGTTACTCAAGCATAACTTATATATACGCCTTTGAATTTCTTCTCAGACGTATGCAGGTTTCCTCTCGATGTTTTCCTACACCTTAAAGCTCGTGGTGTGACTAATCACTGTACTTAAGTTCAGAGAAACTCATTGGTGTCTACAGTCGAGATTCGTACTTGCAGTCTTTGGGTTGCATACAACTACTGGAACCGCGGCTCGCATTAAGAATAAAAACGGTTATTTTAATATTACAAGCAGATATTCTCATTACCGAAGAAATACTCACTCTTACAACGTTGCCGTACAAGCAGCACAGGTTGAACAGCCTGTCCGCGTTCACAGTCTGCGGATCCAGTCCGTACACCATCATGACCGCTCCCTGCTGGGGCGGCCCGCCCTGGGAACAGAAGAACATCTATACTCATTATAGTATAATAAGTATTATTAAAAAAATAAACGCACTGCGCTCAAAATCAAATCAAAAATCTTTTTTTTTATTCAACGTAAGGGACACAGGGAACACTTATTGAACGTCACATCTACATATATATATTTTATTTACGCATACGGGCCCACCTGCTGGAAAACGGTTACCGCAGCCTATTTACGCTTGCAATACCGAAGTATCACTTGCGCGTTGCTACTCTGTGTTCGGAAAGTAATACTGTGTTGGCCCTGGGCGGAACAACTAGTACTAAATATAAAACTACAGTTACCACCGTTTCCAAGGGAAAAAAAACCTGCCAGGAGAAGAAACGGCGAAACTCTCCGGTTTCCTTTTTTAACATCTGTTTTCTTTTACGTAGGGGTAAAAAGCTAATTATGTATACATTCTTTGCAAGAGAAGCCATTCATTGCCATGCATGGCTATCATTTAAATATTAACATGTTGTCTATGACTTTTGTTAGTTATACTATGAGAATATGCGGCGTAATTGAGATTTCTTTAATTATATCTCTCGTAGTGTGAGTTCGGGGAACTGTTGCTACAGAACAATGGCGAGACCAAAGCCAGCCAAGCACCTGTAAGGCGCTATCAAATACAGCAAAGTATACAAGCAGTAGGCTATTGTGGGTAGGTATATACCTGGTTTTGTGGAGGCATCTGCGGGTGGTGCATGGGCGGAGGGGGGACAAAGCCTTCGCCGCCATAGCCCTCGGGGCCGTAGCCGCGACCGTCACGCTGGAACATAACATCTCCTTAATAATTATACCTTAGTAATTGAGAACTATATAGATTGACGACCGTCTGGTATAGTGGTTAGAGCTCCTGACTGCGAAACTTGAGGTCGCGGGCTCGAATCCCGCTGAGAGTAGACATTTGTGTGATGAACACGAGTATTTGTACCTTAGTCTTGGATGTCCTATGTATTTATGTATATATCTATCTACATAAGTAAATGTATCGTTGTCTAGTTGCCACAACACAAACTTTGCTTAATTTGGGACTAGGTCAATTTGTGTGGAATTGTCCTAATATCTTCACGGCGTCCCACTTAGTCCATGAAGGGGTTAGCAGAGATATGCAGTAAACCACACAACCATTTTTGCACTGCAGAAATATTTTAGGTGCCAACGCGACATATAGCGAGTCCATCGCCGTTTCTCAAGCACAAATTAACATACGCCTTTTGACTGTCTTCTGAAACGTATGCAGGTTTCATCTCGATGTTTTCCTTCACCGTAAAGCTCGCGGTGTGCCTGATCACTGTACTTAAGTTCCAGAAAAACGAAATTCAAGCTTGCAATCTTCGTGTTGCGACTCGAACCAATCAGCCACCACCAACTCATATTGTTATAATCCATGAGCAACTACAGACGTATAAGTGATACTTTTTGTATTGGAGGGGTATCTAGTTTTTTTAATAGACTGATGAATATGGCCGAAGCGAAAGAGGTCTAGAGTAAACTGGCCTCTCTCTCTACCACTTAAGGGACTCGGCGTGATGATATATTATGAATGCGATACCTAGTAGAACTAAGCGTTCATAGGCGGCGTTTGCCACTTCAAAGGGTTTTAAAAAAAAAGAGCTCACCGGATGATGTGGTGGTGGGGGGCCGTGCCTCTCTTTCATCATGCCCGGGGGCGGAGGCCCGCCACTGCCGTAGTCCATATCTGAAGAAAAAACCAAAGGTTACATACAACTCGTCTTAATCCTTTTCGTAGCCGACACCTGCAGTAAATGTTCAAGTATCATTGCGTATCAATCCGTCAAGTACTAAGAATGTCTACCCAGAAATACTATAAACATGGTATTTAAATTTTTTTTATCACGGAAATATTAAATATATTAACACGTATGAGTACATATATATTTTATATAAACAGTTTTTATATATTTAAGTCTAATAAAACAAAATCTAACCTTTCCTCTTTATGATATTGCTAGCTGTGAGCCGCGGTTTCTCCTGCGTATAATTTCATAATCTTTTCTGGCTATATATATAGCCTATGTCACTCAGGGTGAATGTAGCTTTCCAACGGTGAAAGAATTATTGAAATCGGCACAATAGTTTTTGAGTTTATTAATTACAAACATACACACGCAAAAATACAAATCTTTCCTCTATACTAATAGGATATAGACTAGATATAGTTATCACTTTGGATATATATAACTGAAAAAGTTATACATTTTTATAATTTACTTCATGATCGATAGGGTTCAAAATGGCTATTGTCCAAATTATCTATAGATGTATATGCGTTGCTCAAACGAATGAGTGCTTAAATCACTGTACTTAAATCATAAAATGGTCCGAACTACTAAAACGTAACCGGCACAATATTTTGGACCGACAAAAAGCCGTAGTGGCCGAGTGGTTCGAGCAGTTGCCTGCGACGCAAAGGTCGCAAGTTCGAATCCCGACTGTACCAATGAGTTTTTCTGAACTTAAGTACAGTGATTAGTCACACCATGAGCTTTACGGTGAAGGAAAACATCGAGAGGAAACCTGCATACGTCTGAGAAGAAATTCAAAGGCGTATGTATTAGTCGTGCTTGAGTAACGGCGATGGACTCGCCATCTGTCACGTTGGCACCTAATATACCTCTGGCGGAAGGTGGGTGTGTGGGTATTACCTATACACCTCTGCCTACCCCTTCGGGGACCCTTGTGGGAAGGCGTGAGGATATATATAAAAAGGATTTAATAATAATAATAAGAAGATCTATGCAAAAACTAGGAGCCTGCACTACAGTTGCTATCTACTGCTATATATGGACCTACTTAGATACACATATACGCATAAAATTCTCATAACACAAATGATTTTTTTTTTATACAACAAGAGTGGCAAACAAGCATACGGCCCACCTGATGGGAAACGGTTACCGTAGCCTATTTACGCTCACGATACCGAAGTATCACTTGCGCGTTGCCACTCTGTGTTCGGAGAGTTACAGTGTGTTGGTAGCATAATGGGTTTAATCCCTCTGCTTCCAACACAATGTAAAAATCCTCCCCCCTCCCCAAGGAGCTCATTATTGGAAACCTTATTCACCGCGTAGGAACACAACACAATAAATTGTGTTATTTGACGGACTTCTATAAGGCGGAGGTCCTGCCCCAGTCGGGCAGCTCCGAATTCGAACGGGAAACCCGTTATGCCCTACCTCTCTTAAATTATGTTTATTGCAAGCGGGGACCGACCCGCGATCGCTAGTGCTCAGGCAGAACCACCGTCATTCCATTATAGCTACTGATCCATTCCATTTCAAAGACACAGCAACGAGATAAACGACATGCAATGTCGTCCGAATTCCGACAAAACCGATATATGTATTTTTGGTAGCAATTCAATACACATGCACAAAATTTCTACACGGTAGTATTTGTATTGTAAAAATTAAAGTCTGTAATGGTTGGATGCCTCATATGTTTATTGAATGTATTGTCAATATACTACACATATAAATATACAATTTATAATGCAGAAGTGTAATGACACCCAAATTCGCCGTAACGAAATTTCGGTGCAATTTAAACAACAGCTCCCACGGATCTTCAAATTTCAAAAATAATATATGAATTTAATATAGTAATCCATAAATGTACAAATTTATATGAAGTGTGTGTGAAGTGGATAGTGATCATATTACATACATTCTTATATATCCATATTACTGATAATATTGAAATAATAGTAAACTTAGATATTGAAAATTTTATGCTAAAATGTCAAGTGAAATTGAAAATGTGATGTATGTAACTATGTATATCTAATGAGGATGACAAAGTAACTAAACATCTGTATCTATTAAATAAATAATAAATTACAGTACTGAAAACTGGTATTTCCGTATATTAAAATTGATGTATTACAACAACTTATTTACGATAGTTAGCCAACAGGTATCCAAAGTGTCTCAGAAAAAAGGTCAGTAAAACATTATACATATAAATATATATATATATAAATCAGGCCTCAAATATGTGATCAGGCAGAATGAAAAAAAGCAAATAAAGAAAAAGGAATGTTGAAGTTAACTATTTCTTTAACTTATTTTCGCATAAAAATCTGCTGTAACGATAACATTGTAATGTAAGTTCTTTCGTCATTAATAGTTTCTGAAAAAACGGAGTCAATATTGCCCCCTTTCATATACTGTTGTAATTTCGTTATCTTTGGTGGTATTATTATTTGGTGATATTATTATATTGAAGCCGTGGTGGCCTAATGGTTCGAGCAGTTGCCTGCGACGCAAAGGTCGCAAGTTCGAATCCCGACTGTATCAATGAGTTTTTTCTGAACTTAAGTACAGTGATTAGTCACACCACGAGCTTTACGGTGAAGGAAAACATCGAGAGGAAACCTGCATACGTCTGAGAAGAAATTCAAAGGCGTATGTATAGTTGTGCTGGAGTAACGGCGATGGACTCGCCATCGTTGGCACCTAATATACCTCTGGCGGAAAGTGGGTGTGTGGGTATTACCTATACACCTCTGCCTACCCCTTCGGGGACCCTTGTGGGAAGGCGTGAGGATATATTAATATATTTTGGTGGTATTTGTTTTACCGCATCGTCACGTTGTTATATTCACAAAACCCTAAAACTTCTAGAAGACAACTGTACTATTTTCTGAGACAACATTTATAATGAACACACAATTAAATTAGTAGCACAATCACACTTATTAGTAACTACGAACAATGTTACACTGGGAGCATGCTATCGTCTAGATACAAAATGCATACGTTGAGTAGAATTGCCACTTTTTATATAAATCATTTACTATCTGAATCTCTACACGTAAAATGGGTAATTAAAATTTACTGATTGCACAACTGTTGGACAACAATCTAGAACGAATGTGATTTTCATACATACATACATATCATCACGCCGAGACAGAAATATTAAAGCTCCAGATCTATCTTCAATTACCTACCTACATTGACCTCTTACGCTTTATCTAAAAATCATCAATCTTTCCATCCCCCGTTTCGAGTATTCGTGACGTTCGCATACTAAGTTTTCAATCAATTTGGTCTAGATTGTCGGAACTTAGTCTTCCTCTGGCTCTCTTCCCCACACTTTCACTCTTTATATCTGTTTCGTCCAAAGTCCAAATTAATGTAATATAAGGCATATTTCATATATCTTCGTCCATGACACATACAATTACAGCTACAAAAGTTTCAATTTGTAATTCAAAGCAAAAAAAAATTGAAATGGCAATTCCACCCACACATCAATGAGGATCAAAACACTCTTGTTAGGGGTAGGTATTGATGATACCCACCATTTTGCACATGATCGCACCCGAGTTGTCCATGGCCGCATTCTTCTGTGCACCTGTTGTTCCCGCTGGCATCTGTCGATCATCGACGGTATCAATCCGAGAACACTTGAAAATTATTGTGTTAAACCAAGTTTTAAAGAACAATAACTTTTATCCGTCGAGTGTTTGATGTTTAATGCCGCGCCTTGGCAGTAAAACTGTCCTTCATGCCGTTACGGCATGACGTCTATCTACTATCTATCATGCCGTCATGCCACCGCTGTAGCCCTCGACTCCTTTGTGTGTGTGACTTTGCGTATACACCTGGTTGTTTTATGTGTGACTTATGCCTGAGCCTACAAATTCGAAAAAAGTATATGGAAATAGAATTATAGTATGTATATACAAAGCGAGTCTGTGTAAGAGGCAGAGGTAAAACACGTTCCAACTACCTAGATCAAATCGATCGAACACCCAAGTACGAGAACATCAAGAGTACTCAAACCGGCGAGCATGTAAAAAGAGACTGATGAATGTAGACGAAGCGAAAGAGGTATGTAAGTCAAGGGACAACTGGTGCTCTACCCTCTGAGCCTACCAAGGCGTGATGATATGTATGTATGTATTATAGTCCTTGTAGCTGCACTCTTATCAAACCGTTCTCCTCAGAGGGAAACTTCTTGTTTCTATGTCAAGCGTGATGGCCGATAAGATTGCAGCTACAGTATTCCCATGCTATACATGGGAATTGGTAAATGAAAAATAATGAGGTAGTTACATTATTCATGCATTTTGCTACAATATATATGCTCTTTTTTTTGCTACAATATACATGTTACATATTATTAAGAATTAAAGGAATTAAAAGAATTAAAAGAATTTATTTCAGTTGTGACAAGTTGTAACAAAAAAATTTTTGAGGTCTTCTTGTAAGTATTTAGATACCTGTGATAGAAGACCCCAACTCTTCCATATCAAAATGTATAATCATAACAGAAAGATATATATAAAAAAGTGTGTATGAGTATGTGTGTGTGTGTGTGTGGTTTTCATAAATTTTTTATCCATATTTGTGCAACTGTAATATTTTCTGAGACCCCCTGTATGATTGAAAATTGAAAGCAAAGAAGTCGCAGCAAATGTTGTGGTCGAAATCTAATTATAAATAAACCGTAAGCTATAGTTATGAGCGGCATTAATTGTTTGAAAGCATCCCCGCTGTAATTGCTCGCAAGCTCTGCGGCTCTTTGTATACCCATGTGTGCTTTAAAATGTCCGGTCTGTGTTGTGTTGTGGATGCGGTGAGCGTAAAGAGTTTTTGTTGTTAAATAACTCATTATGATGCAATGTATTTATTTATAATGTATACACGTGTATTTGTACCTCAGTCTTGGATGTCCTATGTATCTAGACGTATACAGGTTACATACCTGGTTATATACCTGTATACGTCTGAGAAGCAATTCAAAGGCGTATGTATAGTCGTGAAAAGACCCGTGTGGGAAGTCGTGACGATATGATGATATAAGTATATTTTGCTTAATTTAGACCCGTGGTAGCCGAGTGGTTTGAGCAGTTGCCTGCGACGCATAGGTCGCAAGTTCGAATCCCGACTCTACCAATGAGTTTTTTCTGAACTTAAGTACAGTGTCACACCACGAGCTTTACGGTGAAGGAAAACATCGAGAGGAAACCTGTATACATCTGAGAAGCAATTAAAAGGCGTATGTATAGTCGTGCTTGAGTAACGGCGATAGACTCGCCATCTATCACGTTGGCACCTAATATACCTCTGGCGGAAAGTGGTATTACCTATACACCTCTGCTTACCCCTTCGGGGACCCTTGTGGGAAGGCGTG
>JACCPG010000646.1:0-14736 GCA_016069955.1 Drepana arcuata | reverse complement strand
TTGGCGGTACGTGGCTGTGTGGGTACGAACAACACACCTCTGCCTACGCCGATTAAGAGGTCAGGAGAATATTATTTAACAAACATATAAACATAATAGGAAACAAGAATTATCTGAAATTACATTTCAACTTTAGCGTAAATACGAAAAATACAGAGGAAAAGTTGTTCACTAGCGTTAACTAGTCTTAATTGGTTTGTGGAGGCTCCGGGGCTGTAGCATCCTCCCTGTCCTAATTTCCTGACGAGTAACGCCGCCGGATGCTACTAGTATTTCAATGCGGCTCCAAAGCCCAAACGACCTTCATGTGAGTCTGTGCTCTACGCACTCCCATTTGAACATTGTACTCCAGTACAAGGCGACTTTTCAATTTTCAATCCATCAATCTCGATCACCAATACACTATTGAGCATCAAAAGGTTCTTGTTCCATTCACAGCTGAAATTTATACAAAACTAGGTAAAGCCCGCGATGCCACCTGCGTAATTTTAATTGAAGAGTTTTTTCTGAAATGAAACATATCCTAGTTGTTAATCTAGCTAATAATTTATTTATCTATGTGCCTCCTCATATCCTCACAAACTTTCGCGTTTATAATATATTTTATTAAGTTGATTAGGCTTCCATCCCACAAAACTCCCTTAACGGTTGTAACTTTTCGCCGGAGATATATTTACGTGCCAACGTGACAGATGGCAAGGTCCATCTTAATACGGAATATACATACGTCTAAATTTCTACTCAGACGTACAGACATACGTTCGTCGTAAAAACTTGTGGTAAGATTAATCACTGTACTTAAGTTCGGAGAAACCCATTGGTACAGTAGGAATTCAAACTTGCAGTATTTGCGTTGCAGACGACCGACCACTCGAGCGATTCAGCAACGACGGCTCTTTTATTAAATTTAGCCAAAGTGTAATAAATATGATATCGATCAGTAAGCATTGCCGACTGATATGATTAAGAGTCGTACTATTCCATTGTTTGTGGGTGAAAAAGCTATGGTTTCAAACGATCTGTTTATTTATGTTCGACTTTACGGCCACGCGGAACGGGGGCATCGACTTAGTGTACGGTGCCAGTGATAGAGGGAGAAATATTTTTATGTATAAAGTGTGACAAAAAAATAAATATAAATACACAACGCAAACGTCTTGAACTGGCTGGTGAGGTGAGATGCTCTTCGGTTTCGGGTACTCTTGACGTTCCCGTTCTTGAACGTCCGATCGATATGATGTAGAACGTGGTCTACATATACATATACATTCGTAAATATATATTACATAAATATAATAAAGGGAAAGTTGAAAGAAAACAGCATCCCGCGTGGGTAAGGGGTAGATAGGGATAGAGAGCTCTGACATCGCGTGTGCGCATCTAATACGAGTATTTCTGTGACAACGTGACAGGCGAGTCCATCCATCCAGAGTTCTTTAGTACATGTAAGCAAATCCGCTAACGCTTAACCGCCCGCTAATACTGGGACCCGACCGCTGACAAGGTGTAAAAAATTTACAGCATTATTTTTATTAGGGCCCCCATTTTCTGTAAGAGCATCGGTGTATATGACCGGATTGTGTCGGATATATTTTGAGCACGTACATGCTGAAATGATTTTCATTTTATGTTATTGTTTATAATAATAATAAACTTGTACATATACGTACATATATAGATGTCCTCCCGCCTGCCAATAATCGTCCCCGAAGTGGTAGGCAGAGGTGTATAGGTACCCACATACCCACTATCCGCCAGAGATATATTTTAGGTTCCGACAGATGGCGAGTCAGCCGTTACTTGAACAAGTTTTTGAATTTCTTTCGTATGCATACTTTTATAAATACATAGGACATCCAAAACTAAACGAATCGAACCCATAAATTCAAGCTTCACAATCAACATTTTAATCAAAAGTCTGACAAACGTAGATAGACATACATCGCGTTAAATATTATCATTGAAATGTGGGTGTTAACATTTCAAGACCAATTCATGCATCCTTACTGAAGACTACTAGCAAGACTAGTCGTACAACAGTAACGTTCACCCGTCTCGTTTTACCAGATTTTTCTTACAATCTTAAGACTATTGAAAAGGATATTCAACCATCGCCTGTACGCCATTCTTCTTAAAGACCACAATCCTTTGCACCTGGCCGTGCGGTGAGCTTATTGTGTGAATCACATCCTGAAACAAGAAAAAAAGTTGATTAGTATTACTGGATTTGATGGCAAACAAGGATCGATGGTTGACCTTTCAGACTTTACTCTCGACGCATAGGAATCATCCGTCCAAAAATCGACTTAACAAAAAAATTACTGTAACAAAAATTGCTATAAAAAATGCATATTAAACTTAGCACCAACTTTATCTTTCTTTTAAATTTATGTAGACTGCCTAAAAGACACTCAAATTATAAGGATAATTAATGTGCAATTATTGTCATTTCTGGAGTGAGCGTCAACGGGACCAACCCCAGAAGAAAGAAAAAAAATATTGACAATTTGGTCCAGGCGTCTTCGATATACCCACATAAGGGAAAATATTCCGTCGGATTAAGAACCTCCTCTTTTTTTTTTATTAGGTTAAATATGGAAGTTCGGTAAATTAAAATCATAATAATAATATATAATATAATATAATATATCCTCACGCCTTCCCACAAGGGTCCCCGAAGGGGTAGGCAGAGGTGTATAGGTAATACCCACACACCCACTTTCCGCCAGAGGTATATTAGGTGCCAACGTGACAGATGGCGAGTCCATCGCCGTTACTCAAGCACGACTATACATACGCCTTTGAGTTTCTTCTAAGACAAATGCAGGTTTCCTCTCGATGTTTTCCTTCACCGTAAAGCTCGTGGTGTGACTAATCACTGTACTTAAGTTCAGCAAAACTCATTGGTACAGTCGGGATTCGAACTTGCGACCTTTGGGTCGCAGGCAACTGCTCGAACCACTCGGCCACCACGGTTCTTAAAAAATACGGCTCTTATTAAAATCATATATTTTATTAATCAATAGGATAGTCAACGAAGGGAAACGTCAAGAGTCCTACAAACCGACGAGCATGTTTGAAGAGACTGACGAACGTGGACGAAGCGAAAGAGGTGTGTAAGTCCTCGTAAGGGAACCTCTTTAAAACGCGCAGCTCTATATCTATTGGGTTCCAAGGCATGGGGATGAACTACTAGTCGATGGCGAGAGATGAGGTGGAGTGAGTAAGTATAAAGTAAGCTGATGTTCCATCACTCTCTATCTCTCTCTGTCTTCCTCGTAAGGTAAATTTAAAAAACATTAATATGTATGATACGTACGCATATATATAATATATGTGAGCAGTGAATATTACCCAATCTACGTTTTAATTAACATTAGTCGTATAATTAAAAATAGCGAATAGATTAATAAAGTTCTCAAGTTGAATAAAATTTTAAATTAACTCGCAATAGTTCATAATAGCTCGCTCGCGGTACACTCAAACTATTTGTAGAATTTCAAATGGAACACATTTAGATCTGTCGGGTATAACCTACTGTGGAAGGGGTGTGTGCACTTAGGGACAATAAAAATTGAACAGTGGTTTTTTACATATTTTTTTAGTACTAGTACTAGTTTTTTAGTAGTGCTCGAAACCGACGAGCATTTATGAAGAGACTGATGAATGTGGACGAAGCGAAAGAGGTATGTAAGTCTAGAGAGAACTGGTGCTCTATACTCTCTGCCTACCCCGTTAGGGACTTGGCGTGATGATATGATGATGATGATGATATATTTTTTAGTTAAAGAAGGGTTTGAAAAGAATTCTGTAGTTTAAGAGAGGTCGGGCATAACGGATTTCCCGTTCGAATTTGGAGCTGCCCTACTGGGTAAGGACCTCCACCTTATAGAAATTCGTAGCTAAATATTTTTTTTTGTGTTGTATTCCTGCACGATGAATAACAATTGTATGTTTGTACATGCATACATACCACACCACACCAAAAGTTCTGCATTGAATTGAATGTAGTTTTCACAGATGTATTTATTGCTCGGTTCCTTTTTACTGCAGAAAAATATCTTAATACTTAGGTATATACACTTGACATATATTCCTTCTAAATATACACATTTTTCTGATAATCCTTACAAAACATAAACTTGCAACGTGCTTCGATATTGCTGATGAGAAGAATATTATCCTTCTGTACGTGTCACTGATTTGAAATACTAAAAAGCATTTAGACCGATTTAGATACGGTTTTTTTTATACAACAGGAATACGTTGGAGAGTAGGTAATACCGTGTTGGCAGCATAATGGGACTAATCCTTCTGCTGCCAACACAATATAACAATCCTCCCCCCTCTCCAAGGAGCTCATTACTGGAAACCTTTTTCACCGCGTAGGAACACAACACAAAGCATTGTGTTGTTTGGCTACGGACTTCTATAAGGTGGAGGTCCTGCCCCAGTCGGGCAGCTCCAAATTCGAACGGGAAACCCGTTCGACGCCCTAGCTCTCTTAAAATAATGTAAAACGGTTATTAATTACCAATAATTAACCAGTCCAACCATCAAAGGACCAATCCTTTGTTGGTTTACATTCACAATTAGACCCGACAGGAGGTACAGCGATTGCGGTCGAGGCTAAAATTTGTAGTTAATACAATATTAAACAGTTAACTGATACAACATTCTATAAAAGTGTTCATTCGAAATACATACATGCATCACTGTGACAGGGTAGGCAGGGAGATAAAAAATAGGATATACATATAGTCGTGGTGGCCGAGTGGTTCGAGTAGGACACAAAGGTCGCAAGTTCAAATCCTGACTGTACCAATGAGTTTCTGAAATTCAGTATTTTTACGTGATTAGTCACACCACGAGCTTTACGGTGAAGGAAAACATCGAGAGGAAACCTCCATACGTCTGAGAAGCAATTCAAAGGCATTTATGTATGTACAGTACAGTCGTACTTGAGTTACGGCGATGGACTCGCCATCTGTCACAGTGGCACCTAAAATATATCTCTGGGGACCATTGTGGGAAGGCGTGAGGATATATTTACACACATATAAAACTGCGCATATAATTTTGCACGGCACTGCACAGCACACGTGAGTTCAATAGACGGAGACCACTTGTTGAAATTGAAAACTCCGACATTAGCAAGTAGCATTACCTACCTTACTATATTTACGAAGATACTTTGGTTTTTAACACTTCCGGAACACCAGCCTTAATAGCAGGTTATCACCATGCAGCCCCACAAGGGCCTCAAAGGGGTAGGCACAGGTGTTATAATACCCTTTCACCCAGTCTTATTATTTGTTAAGTGTCTTATTAAGTGTCAACGTGATATATTTCGAACCGTCGGCGTTTCTCAAATCCTACGGGTACACATATATAGTCTTCACGCCAATTGTCCCCGAAAGTAAAGGCAGAGGTGTGTAGTATTCATACACCTATATTGCGAGATACATTTTTGATGCTAGTGTCAGATGGAGAGTCCACCGCCGTGTCAAATAAGACTATACACATACGTTTTTTAATGGCTTCTCAAATGTACATATGCAGCAGGCTACGCCGTTATCCCACCAAATTGAAATGTCACACAAAATACGTACACGTCGGCCAAACGACTTGCTTTGCGAATTAGTCTCCCAGACATTTCAGACCAAGTTCTAAACTTGAGCTAATGTCTGTTCTAACGGGCACACCTTCGGGGCTAGCTCCTGTTCAAATTGCACTAAAATGGCGGCTGCTTTTGAAATGACTTTGCCGATAAGATGCAAATTGCTTAGTATGAGTATACAATGTATTAGATGCCGCGCTTAGTTTGCACTAAGTCCTATTAGCTGCGCCCCGCAATAAATTTTAATGGTCGATTTATTTCTAAAGAGCCGTGGTGGCCGAGCGGTTCGAGTAGTTGCCTGCAACACAAATATAGCAAGTTCGAATCCCGACAGTACCAATGATTTTTTTTAACTTAAGTACAGCGATTAGTCACACCAAGAGCTTTAAAATTAAGGGAAACATCGAGAGTAAATCTGCATATGTCTGAGAAGAAATTCGTTCAAAAGACGTGTCTATAGTCGTGCTTGAGTAACGGTCATGGACTCACCATCTGCTGGTTAGCACCTAAAATATATCTCCGACAATCTATCCCTTCGGAGATACTTGTGGAATGTAATGAAGATATATTATATTATATTATATGACAGAGAACCGACAGAGAACCAAAGTTATCGACATAGCTCAAAAAATTAGCAAGCTGAAGTGGCAGTCGGCCGGCCATATCTCGCGAAGAACCGACAACCGCTGGGGTAAACGTGTTCTTCAGTGGAGACCTCGACTAGGCAAACGTAGTGTAGGACGCCCTCCGACTAGGTGGGATGACGATTTGCGAAGGACTGCTGGCAGATGCTGGATGCGGTAGGCTGAAGACAGGGCGCTATGGCGCTCATTGGGGGAGGCCTATGTCCAGCAGTGGACTAGAGTGGGCTGATGATGATGATGATGATGATATTATATGATGTACTTAAAAAAAGGAGCCCATTGTCTATTTGTGCTATATTATATACCGTATTTATCATGGTCTATATAAACGAAGGTGGACAAAGGATTCAGAGCATGTACATAGGTATAGAGTAAAACGCGGAAGTCAGAACGGAAAATAAGTTGTACAATCACAATACCGATTACAATTACCGATACGAGTGTGCAATACAATAAAAAGCACTATCCATTTTGACAATTCTACGTCGTGCATATAAAGTACAATTTTGTGAATTTCCCGTACAATATGTACAATTTCAATCGACTGCGCGCACCTGTATACGGCACGCACCACCTGCGGCTCGCGATTGTATTTATGAACTAGCTGTGCGCTGCGGTTTCACTCACGGAAAATGTAATTTCATCAGAAGATTTTATATCCTCAAGTAAAAATGATCATATATGTGAGAATCCAGCTAATACATATCTCATCATCATACATGTAATATGTTGATTATTGAAACAAAAAACCAAAGTTGTAGCTCTGTAAAGAGAAATTATTTTTTATAAAAATAAACTTACTTCTACATTATTATATTCTATATATTATATAAGTACAAATTATAATAAAAACCTGTAAAGAGAAACAACATTAAAAGCTATTGCTTCAATTAATTTTACAATCTTAAAATATTTCTATCTGACTGACATTTTGTCATGTCATAGTGCAAGCGTGCAGTCATCATAGATAATGCAAAATAAGGAGTTTATACACAATTCAAATGACATGAAGAGTAAAAGAGCTTCATTAACACATATATTTAAGAGCTGGGCTCTTGTAAGCGTCTCTGATGCAGTCCCTTCCATTTGCTTCTGTCCAGCGCAACCTCTTTGACCTCCCAATACGTCATGAGACTTTTTCTTTAATCGTCAGATTGTCTATGTGCCATGTATGTTAATCTTGGTCTTCCTCTTCCACTCTTCCCCCTACCTTTCCTTCTAAGATATCTCTAAAGAAGCTATCATGTCGTATAAGGTGGCCTATCATCTTTCTTCTTCTATTCTCGACTGTCTCCAGCAGAACTCTTGATTCTTTGACTCTGTTGAGACCATTCCGTTCAGTCAGTTTTTGCACGAAAGAGGAAGGAACATCCATTTGCCAATTTCGCATTTGTAATATTAGTAACAATGTGTCCCGGTCGCTTTGGGCGAAATGTGTTTTCAGATAAACATGACGGACACAGGTATAATTCTGTGTAAATACAATTGTGTATCACAAACACGATATTGGTTCCCAATTTATTGTGCGGCAGGGAGTCCAAAGTATGTGTCAATTAAAATGCGTTCCTTTAAAAATATATGGGACGTACCGATTTCCGAGAGGCAACTGCCGTGAACAAGGATGTGATTGTAAAGATGAAGAAAGGCATGTAACGTTGGTTTGGATATATAGAAAGGATGAGTGAAGAAAGAGAGACGAAGCAAAAGTGTGTGCAAGAAGAGGCAGAGGAAGACCACGTTTCAACTACCTGGATCAAATCGAACGGACGATCAAGGACGGGAACGTCAAGAGTACTCGAAACCGACCAGCATGTATGATGCTGATGAATGTGGACGAAGCAAAAGAGGTATGCAAGTCTAGAGAGAACTGGCCCTCTATACTCTCTGCCTACCCTTTCGGCGTTATAAGTATATCCATTATGTTACATTGGTTTAGATATATACTAAGGATGAGAAAAGAATAAAGTTTGACGAAACAGATATAGAACGCGAAAGAGTGGGGAAGAAGTGGCAGGAGACAACGTTCTTACTATCTACGTAGAGAATGCAACACCAGTCCCTTTATTATTCAAGTCCCAATACACAGTTCACAATACCACCAGAACCCAGTGCGGTAAACTTCTAATGACTTTGACACTACGTCGTTAGCCATAACCGAAAGTTCTTCGTTCAAACTTAGCCCTTAAACATTAACGAGGTGCAATGAAAAACAAACTCTATGAAGTAACATTTATACTTCACTATCGTAGCTAACTTTATAATGACAAGAGCTCAGTAAACATCGCAATACTGGCAACTTTTTTTAAAGTAACTCTATTTAAAGTGTGGTGACTGTAGGTTTGCAGAAAGGTTGCATCCACCAATGAAACAATCGGGATTTAAACTTGCAATCTTTGTGCTGCAGACAACTACTCGAACCACTCGGCCACCACGGCTCTTATTTAATACTAGCTGTGCCCGTGACTGCGCCCGCGTGGAATTTGATAATTAAAAAAAAAACCTAAATTAAAAGTAGCCTGAGTTACTCCTGTTTACATCAGCTATCTGCCAGTGAAAGTCCCGTCAAACAGAGACTCAAATTTTATTTATTTGTATAGACTATATCTTTTTTACAATCTATGAAAAGGTGTCTTCTAGGATTGCTGTATCTTCGCCAGAGTGTCAACATAAGGGCAAAAAACCAAGGGCCTTAAAAACTACGTAAAAAGGTTTTTACTATCGACCTTCGATGGAATAAGGTCATGTGGAATGTAAACCAGAGACAATGAAACGATACAGTTCGCTTTTATTTTTATTTTCCCGACGAAATGAGATTGGATGCAATTTTGTTAGTAGATTACATAGGTGTAGGTGAGTTTTTACAATGTGGGTAGTTGAATAATTGTAGCAAAATAATCCCATTTTAGGATTAAATTCGCCAAGGGCAAAAAGACAGATGGATACGTAATTATTATATTTCGCACTTTCAATTCTAATAAATGCGAAAATATATATTAATAAAAAACTGAAGAAGAAGCTTGTTTGTTTGTTTGGTTGAACTCGCAAGTTCGAATCCCTACAAAACCTCTTTTCGCGGTTAATATATTGCGACAGATACTAATATATACTTTTATATAATATTTAGCCGTGCCGTGGTGGCCGAGTGGTTCGAGCAGTTGCCTGCGACGCAAAGGTCGCAAGTTCGAATCCCGACTGTACCAATGAGTTTTTTCTGAACTTAAGTACGGTGATTAGTCACACCACGAGCTTTACGGTGAAGGAAAACATCGAGAGGAAACCTGCATACGTCTGAGAAGAAATTCAAAGGCGTATGTATAGTCGTGCTTGAGTAACGGCGATGGACTCGCCATCTGTCACGTTGGCACTAATATACCTCTGGCGGAAAGTGGGTGTGTGGGTATTACCTATACACCTCTGCCTACCCCTTCGGGGACCCTTGTGGGAAGGCGTGAGGATATATATATTATTTTATATAATATTTACTTCAACGTATGCAGGTTTCCATTCGATGTAGCTCGTGGTGTGATTTATCACTGTATCGGTACAATCGGGATTGGAACTTGGTTCTGGCATTACAGGCAACTACTCAAACCACTGGGAAGTAGCCCTACAACTCGTTTGTAGGTATTTACTAGTAACCATTGTACTTCTTGGAAACATGGTTACACTACACTTCAAAAGGAATAGTAATGACAACGTTGACAAAAGCAGTAATTTCGTTTTCTGGTGCTAAGTTTACTCCCGTTTTACATAGCGGGTGCAGGATCGATGTTTTTCTTAATTTCATATGGCATTCAATTCGTTTTATAACGGGCGTTGCGACACGAGCTACTGGCACAATTCAATTCTATAAAATGAATTAATAACAAACTCGAACCCGCAATCCAAGGAGTTACCGCTCCGTAGATAATAGAGAAATGTAATTACGCGCATTAAGTACGTTTAACCCCACCGGATATCCGGCATGGAGGCGGATAACGTCGGATAATCCTTGGGTGCCACGGATGAAGGCTGCCCGTCCGTTGGATTTTTTCCGGACACTATCCGGGATTTATGGACTTCCGGATTTTAAAGAGGTTCAAGGAGGGCTGAAACTTCGTTGCAATATACTGACCTCGATCAAATTGACCGAACGATAAAAGATACAACACAAAGCTGTCATGTCTAATGTAATAAATCAAGGAATGAATATTTGGATGTTTGTATGTCATAAAACTATGTACTATGTCATTTACACAAAAACTTATAACCTAAATAATATAAATTTAAAGCCGTGATGGCCATGGTGGCCGAGTGGTTCGAGTAGTCGTCTGCAACACAAAGATTGCAAGTACGAAACCCGACTGTCCCAATTAGCTTTTCTGTAGTTAAGCACAGTGTCTAGCCACACCACGAGCTTTACGGTGAAAGAAAACATCACGAGTAAACTACCTATGTTTGAGAAGAAATTCAGAGACGTATGTAAACTCGTACATGAGAAAGGGCGATGGACTCGCCATCTGTCACGTAGGCACCTTAAATTTATGAAAGGAAAGTGGGCTTGTGGGTACTACTAGACACTGCTTCGGGTACCCATGTTGTAGGCGAACGATATAAAATTGAATCCCTTTTTAAACCGACTGCGTGCATGCATGTTTGTAGAATTCTATGTTACCTAATATTTACTTTTATTATATAATTTATGTATATTTATTGAACTTCTATAATGCGCAATGTGCATGGAGGGCGGTCACTAAAGGGGAAGGGAGAAATCTACCAATTAAATTTAATTTAAAAATTACTTATATATCAAGCCGTGGTGGCCGAGTGGTTCGAGCACTTGCCTGCGACGCAAAGGTCGCAAGTTCCAATCCCGACTGTACCAATGAGTTTTTCTAAACTTAAGTACAGTGATTAGTCACACCACGAGCTTTACGGTGAAGGAAAACATCGTGAGGAAACCTGCATACGTCTGAGAAGAAATTCAAAGGCGTATGTATAGTCGTGCTCGAGTAACGGCGATGGACTCGCCATCTGTCACGTTGGTACCTAATATACCTCTGGCGGAAAGTGGGTGTGTGGGTATTACCTATACACCTCTGCCTACCCCTTCGGGGACCCTTGTGGGAAGGCGTGAGGATATTATTATTATTTTATATATCAATATCAATCTATTCCAACCAAAGGTTGTCTGGAAGAGATCGCCGAGTGCGATAAGACCGCCAATTGTACTTTGTCTGCCTATGATGTTCTGTCCTGATTAAATTATGGTGTACAATAAAGCATATAAATAAATAAATAAAATTTTACACGAGTGAAACCGCGAGGCGCAGCTTGTACATATAAAAAGAAAATCCTAATCCGATCCTCCTTTTTCGAAGTCGATTAAAACTTTTTTTTATCGTAATGGTAGCCATATCGCATCGTAACCCCCACGTCAGCCGTAGAGACCCGTTCATGCGCAGCCTTACGTACCTGTAACAAAGAGAATTTATAGGGTTAGCGGTGGATTACATAGTAACTTTAGGGTTGTCCTGGTTTATTTGGACGATATTATTACGCTCGAGACGCGTTGGTAGAAGAGCTAAAAAAGTGTCTTGGATAATCAAGGTAGCATGTTCGAGGACCTTCATAGTTGAAAAACGTTTAGAGAAGCCGAGATAGACACTAACATTAGCTTAAGAGATATAACGTCTATCTAACGGATAATCTTGAATTATGATTGCAATATGGGTAGAGGACGACCGCGTTCCAATTAACTAGATCAAATCGATCGGACGCTCAAGGACGGGAACGTCAAGAGTAGTCGAAACCGACGAGCATGTATGAAGAAGCTGAATAATGTGGACGAAGCGAAAGGGAGTGTAAGTCTAGAGAGAACTGACGCTCTATACTCTCTGCCTACCCCGTTAGAACTTGGTGTGATGATATGTATGTATGTATGACAGAGGCGAATATCACTGAACTCCTTTGAGACTTCATAAGCATCCATACCTAAATTTGTACATTCACACAAATTTTCTCATTTCACACTAACAGTGGTGCTACCGTATAGCGAATACGCCAGAGGGCATATAATGGCATTGTCTGCATCATAATGGCGGACACTAAACCTTAGTTAGCGCAACCTATACAAAGGTAAATAAATATTAAATTTTCATTCGGACTTCCCTCGGCCCAGTGAAATTAGGCGGCGGATGTACACTGCATTATTAAAGAATCGGGCGCTTGCGCGAGTTCGAAAAACAACGCTAGTTGGGGGTTGGCCACCCCCATAAATAATAAGGGTGGGCACCAGCCTATCTGGGGAAGGGACGGGTTAAGTTAGCCGGATGTGGCGGGCCTATAAAGGTCTACAATGCACTTTAATATTTATTACAATGTAAGGTTAAGTATTAATAACTTTCTATGCCCCGCGTAACATTTTATTTAATTAATGAACCGATGCCTAAATAAAATCCCTGTTAAATAATAATTAGTCGATGAATTTTTGAAATAAAATAATGAAAACGGTGGGACCAACCAATAGCTTTTATTTATGACAGTTTTTATAAAGCGGATTGTATAACTGTACTGTACTGTACTGCCGACAAAATGGCATACAGTTTGGCAGAACATACAATATTTTTAAGCATGTAATTTGTGAATTTCAATAAATAAAAAAAACTATCGATAAGAGCCGATTGCCTAGCCGGACAAACATACTGTTGAAAGTTTTGCTTTGGACTTTGGAATAAGCAATTTATGCCTTATTCATTCGACATTATGGTTCAGTCAAAACCCATGCTGCTCAATCGGTCCTGCCGCATGCTGAGCGTTCTTGTCTGCCGACTGGTAGACTTACTTGGGTACAAGAGGCCCCCATATAGAGATTTTTTATTAAGTACTACTAGTGATTAAGTTACTAAAATAAAAGTAGCCTAAGTTACTCCTTTACATCAGCTATCTGCCAGTGACAGTCCCGTCAAAATCGGCCCAGTCGTTTCAGAGATTAGCCGGAACAAACAGACAGACCGACAAAAATTTGAAAAAATATATATTTTGGTAAATGTTAGGTAACGTGTATGCATCCTTATGCAGTTAGTAAAAAGCGGTTATTTTAATATTAAAAACAGACACTCCAATTTTATTTATTTGTATATATTGTTAACCCAACTAATAATCTATCACTGTAGCAAATTTCGTGTCATTAAGTTCAGCCGTCCCGGCGCAATTGAGTAAAAAACATCGCCACAATTTAAAAATGGATATTTTGCAGTAGTATAATACAATAAATTTCTTGATTCTAAAGATTTAAAGGAACCCATTGAAAAATATTATGAACAAGTGATGAAAACCCATCTATTTCTCATTTTTTCCACCTTCATTTCGCCGTCCGAGTAGCAAACATTAAATATTTCAGTCAATTTCAGGCGAAGCAGTAGCTTTTCGGCCGTTTCAATTGAATTTGGCCATTTTCAAAGAACGATTTCGAATTAAGGTTTGGAGAGTAACTGTTGAAATGAGTTTTAATAATTCATTGTATTTGTACATCTCCTGAGACTAATTTGATTTGATATTATTGAAACACTAGCTCAATGCCCGCGATTTCGTTAGCTATGATTACAAAACATACCCTAGGTACGTGTTAGCATACATACATACATACGCCGAGTCCCTAACGGGGTAGGCAGAGAGTATAGAGCGCCAGTTCTCTCTAGACTTGCATACCTCTTTCGCTTCTTCCACATTCATCAGTCTCTTCATACATGCTCGTCGGTTTCGAGTACTCTTGACGTTCCCGTCCTTGAGCGTCCGATCGATTTAATCTAGGTAGTTGGAACGTGGTCTTCCTCTGCCTTTTCTTCAACACACTATTGCTTTGTATATCTGTTTCGTCAATCTTTCTTCACTCATCCTTTCTTTATTCAATTCCATTATCACTTTTTAACACCCACGGAAAAAAATTACAAAGAAACCAAAATAATGACATTATCACAGTTATATATATATAACACGTGCATATTAGTATACAAATTAATAAATAAAGGTATTCACTCTAAACTCACGGTCACAAAAAAAGGGCAAATGCAGAAGCGTATTACTAAACGAATAAACAACATTTGCTTAAAAAAACCAAGAACAAACTATGGGAAGAAAAACATTTTATATGAAGGAGCAAACCTGTATAACAAGCTGCCTAACAGTATTAAAGAGATTCAGTCCTTCACTTTATACAAAAAATCTCTAAAGCACCACATCTTAAAGGATTTTTCTCGATTGTAGATTAGTTCTGTTATTATTTCCAAATATTGCTATCTAAATGCCTTCTCGAAGCGATACTTAATAGGAACTACTGTATTGTTTACGTATTGTTTACGTGTATTGTGTATGTACTGTAAGTGTACCCACCTTTCGTTCTTCGAACCTTAATATTTGTGCTAGTTATAAGTAAACCTGTATTTCTCAATTTAAGTGAATTGTATTCTTTTGAGAAATAAATGTCTTAAACCA
>JACCPG010000645.1:4137-56688 GCA_016069955.1 Drepana arcuata | reverse complement strand
GGAAAATATTAAATTATTATAGTAATTTCCATCAAGAGCTTCGAAGACGAGAGTCGAAGGAAAACATGTAAAAAACCTGCATAAGTACCAATCTGGGAAAATGCGTCATAATTGCCATCTGTCACGCTGTCACCCAAAGGTGATCGGCAAACAGTGTTCTAACACCAAAGCCTACCCCTACTTCGACCCCTGAGGCGCGCTCCTTGAGGCGAAGCAGATAAAATAGTAGGTACTTACAGAAAATTCAACAACTGCTATAGACAGTCGAGAATAGAGGAGGAAATAAAGTAGGCTTTATAAGACATGAGAGCTTCTTTTGGAATATCTTATAAATTATCTAGGGTAACTAGCAGACCCGACCTCGCGTTGCTGTGGTTAAGGTTTTTATAATATTTCATTTTAAATTATTATCATGCTAAAAATAATATTTTGACCAAGTTTCATGCCTATGGAAGCAATAGTTGAAATACGTTATTTTTATTTAACGCCCCTGCGTTCCTCTGGGTTGTTTCATAAAATCTGTTCTTAGCTGACCTCTACACCGCGTAAGGAATACTCCTACCAAATTTCAAGTCAATCGGCCTTATAGTTCCTGAGATTTGGTGATGAGTGAGTTCACTAATGGGGTCTCCTATATATTATAGGATAATAGGGAACGAGGAAGACCCAGACACACCTATATCAGTCGTATCAAACGAAATGTGTATCTCTTGACGAACAGAGACTGAAGTAAATGGAATTGCATCAGAAACGCCGACATGAACGAACTCTTGAATTAATGACGATGATAGACAACTGTCTGTATGAACTAGTTAACGTACTTCAACTGAACATATTAAATTCATGTCGTAAGGTCGATGGGCATTCGTCACTGTTGACTCATGAGACAAAACGTGCGTTTGTAAGTGTCGTACGATCATTGCAAACGTGATGACGATACGTTTATAAAACACGCAGCTCGTGTCATTCACCAAAATAATAATGATTAATCCACATCTTCGAATTCTAATGTTGCGGAATGTTGCATACTATTGATAAAATTAATACAAATTATTCAAAGTTAACTGACGCCGATAAGAAATACGAAAATTTTAAACGAAACTTGTAAATACTCGTAATCAATACCTACCTACACACTCACATTATCTGTCTTAGCAAGTTAAAGTGCATTTAAAGGAATACAATAAAGCAAGTAAGCAAAGGTAAATATAGTAATAGCTTTTTGATAAACAAGCAAACACGGCTGTTGAACCAATGAGGTTTGTTGAACGGATAATTTTTTTTACTGATGCGTTCCACTTGGACCTCCAGATTCTGGATGGATCCTCCAGATGGAGATTCACCACCATTGCGTCAGCATGATTGCCCCCACAGAGATTTAGTCTGATCTGAAGATACTTTTTATCTTCAGGACTCAACAGACTAAATCTCTGTGGGGGCAATCACGCTATATGCATTCCTAGAGAAAGGGTGCCTTCAGACGTTTTATATTCCGTGCTTCCGAGCCCGAGCTATATACCCAGGCTTTATGCCATAATTAAACTTATGTTAACAGAAATAGATGGCGAGTCCATCGCCGTTACTCAAGCACGACTATACATACGCCTTTGAAATGCTTCTCAGACGTATGCAGGTTTCCTGTCACGTTGGCACCTAATATACCTCTGGCGGAAAGTGGGTGTGTGGGTATTACCTATACACCTCTGCCTACCCCTTCGGGGACCCTTGTGGGAAGGCGTGAGGATATATTATATTATTATTATTATAACAGAAATAGCTGAATAAAAACTTGGATGAGTGTAGCTATTTCTTCTAAGCTCTAAAACAACCGGAGCACCTAGTGGAGTCTGGCAACTGCAATTTATATCAGAAAATTGTGATGTGAGCTACTTCTTTTCTATGATAATATTGGGTCATAGCGCAGCTTATGGTCATGTAATGAATGAGCAAACAATTACAAAAATACGGCAGTAGCCACAAACGATAATGCTAATATTGTAATAATTCATATAATTACGTTCCAAGAGTACGAAATACATTCCACTATTTTGTTGTGGACAAGAGGGTATTTTAAAATTTAAAATCCATCGCAATACGGACAAAACGAGCAAGCGATCTTTCTAGAACTTTCGACTCATAAATAAGGCAGGTACTGCGATGTATTAGTGGTTCTACTACTCATACAGCCTTGTCTCTCACATGGTAGGCACAGGGAGTACACCTACGCACCTCTTTGGCTTAATTGATCCTCATTTAGCTCTGTATTTTTGTATATTTTAAGGTTCGGTCGATTTGTTTTTGATTGATTTGATTTGATCGATTTTTGGAACGGGTCACCTGCTCCCTGTATGTTAAAATTACTGTCAATACACGAGTCATTCAGAAACTGGGCTCGATTAAGGTTCATAATATTTCATGGATACGGTGAATACGTTTCATGTCGGCTGTATAGTTAATGGACACACAAAAGACCGGCCTTGACCAACACAAGGGCCTGAGAAGGTCACACGGCTATTCTATCTGCATTGAATGGTATAAACTGTACATTTTATGCTCGGAAGATCGAAGTAGGATGCTAAACTGCTAAGACAATTTTAACCTGGAATTCTTCTCCATCTAAACGACCAACCCGAACCGTACACCTATTTCGACGTTTTATAAGTGCCCATCTAGACCCATGTGAAATAAAATATTTTAATTTTGAACCTGTATATTACTCCCACCTGAAACATAAACTTATAATTTCAAGCCTGAACTTTATTAACCAACTAACTTTTTAACTTGAATTTCCTCGCGTTAATGTAGATTTATAAGTACATATAATACATTCAGGGCGCATTTTTTTCTGCATGTAACTGCTACCCTGCTACTCTGAGAATTTTCTGGAACCCCGACAACGAGTAAGAACATTTCCGTTTATTTTTTTCATGAAGATCGATTGACTAGACGTGAAAGCTAAACAAATAAACTCATATTTACGTATATTAACTAGGATTAAATTATCCTAGTTAATATCTTTCGTAGAATTCCATCTTTCGGCAATTGAATTCGTGAGAGACGAGACCTAGACGAGGTGAATGAACTTATTGTACCTGCGTTGTATCCCTGATTAGCATTAAAATTTATTTAATTTTAATTAAATAAAATGACTTACACACAGTCCCTTTAAACTGTTTCATAGCGTCCCACCCAATACAGTTAGTTAGTTAAGTTAACACTTTCCATTACCAGTATTATACCTAGGTAGGGATATTATTTAACATTATGCTTCCAAAGAAAGAAAAGTGATATAATAGTAATATGTTGAGGACGGAATATAAACTTAAATATGAGGACAATAAAACCTAATTTGCTTGTATAGCAAGTACGTATGACATCATCCAGCTACGTAGCGTCGGTGGTGCCGAGGCCGCGAGATGTGGTTGTAGTCGCGTCGCACTGCTGCTCTCAGTCTGGAAATAGCACCCGATCGAAGCTGACGTGGGAGATACAATATTCAAGCGATCAAGAAGTAAATTCCAATTAGTTCTCAAGCCATGGCCAACATTTTGGGTGAGTACTTCTTTCCACCAACCATATTAATAAGCTTTTAATTAGGATACGACTTCGAAAAGTTACGTTTTCCTACCTACAATTTTTGCTATGCGTAGTTATTTTGATTAATTCCAAGATGCTAGGCGTTTACTAGAGAGATTAAAACCTGTTTTGAGGTGGACAAAATACGCTTTTTACTTTGCAATTTTTAATTTTAATGAAAAACAGCTTGTTTGACAAGCCGGTACCGCAATAATAGCCGGCGTTTTGTTGGCATACCGCCAGAAGCGGGTGTGGTGCTAGACTTCGCGTTCGTATACATTAGATTCGTTAGGATCAATACAATAAGATTATTTACATGCATTATACACGCCCATTGCACGCTATATGGTTATTAAACAAACTATTTTACGTGGTACGAGATAATAATCTATTTCGGTTTACGTCTCGGCTCGCATCTTTGATCAATCTCGGCGACAGTTTAAATGCTATTTACGATGAGATCATTCGTTATTCAAGTTCTAGTTAATGAAGGTTGTATTGTCCTACAACCTTGTTTGTTTTTGCACGGTCGCTGTTTTACTTTATGTGAAACGGCTTTTTGACAATCCTTAATCTGCAACTACGGTACTTTCTTTAAAAAGTGTTCTGGCTGTAACTACCCTCATATTTTTAATAAGCCAACCACGTTCTCTCTTCATAAGCCTTTACTTTTTTTAAAAGAATTACATATTAGGTTTTAGACTATGATATTCGATTGATATATATATATTCACAGGTCTGTCTCGATGTCATTTACTGTAAAACTTATCTCTCAGATGCCGAACTCAAAATTTCAATCATTGATTTGGACTACCCTATTTTTTTATAACTGAACCACTGAACCACGTTCTCACTACTCCCTTCATAATTAATACCTATTATATGTAAAGGCGAACACATTTAGTTGTACTTAATATGCAGAATTGGAAATTGTATATTAATATTAATGGTTTAAATTTGTCTGTCAGCACTGCCGTTTCATTTAAGTTGTTAGACTACTAACGGCTCAAAATTCGAAGACTACCCGCAATTACAAATGGTCGAACCACGCTCTTCATAAATAGCTTTCATAAATACTTCGTGGATAGGCAATGAAAATTGTTTCTTACAAAATACTTAGAAATGAATATATTAAAAATAATCGTGATTCAACAGACACGTAAACAAGTTTTATTTTCATCCAACAATGTGACTAACTAGGCTGCCTAGTCTAGGCAGCAACAGTACCCTACAATGTATACAAATCTATTTTATTATCATACGAGTCATAACACGGCCAACTGAATAAGTGCCTACTCTTATTATAATCATGGCTAATAGGTCTAACGAGTGACTTGTCTAAGGATTTCATAAACAACCACAATTACTGGAGTAGGCATTAAAATTACCTACCGACGAGCATGTATGAAGAGACTGATGAATGTGGACGAAGCGAAAGAGGTATGTAAGTCTAGAGAGAACTGGCGCTCTATACTCTCTGCCTACCCCGTTAGGGACTTGGCGTGATGATATGTATGTATGTATTTCAGTAAAACTAAAGAAAAATAGTGTAGCATGTGGGCAGGATATGTACATGCTAAAAAGGCCGCCATTCCATTTATATTGAAAGGAAATATTATTAGTACATACATTCATTTTCTCTACATAAATATCGTACAGATTCTCTGACAGGGTAGGCAGAGATTATTTTATTATTAGGACTCCTTTCTAGGTTAACAAGACCTCTTTCACTTCTTCGATATGGAATATTCTATCATCATGCTAGGCAATTAATAAACGTGCAATGAAATATGAAAACCGGTAACCGGTAAAAATATATTTTAGAAATGGCGTATTTGATCAAGTTGAGAGTTATCGGCTCTTTTGGCTTACGTGAACTGGTTCTCTCCCTTGATATTGTAAGCATTTCAAAGCTGTGTGGATCTCTTTAAATGCGCCCACTAACTACGCAGAGGTCAGCTCCGCATTGATTCGATGTTATGACATCATCGTCGCACAGTTCTGCGCACAGGGCGAACTCTATCGACTTTATTAAACCAATTCCTTCAATTTGCACTGACATTCCGAGGAAGCTACGAACTGTAATCTTGCGGCAGTGATGCAAAATCGCTTTATTTATATAGATATAGTTGAAGCAAGCCGCTCACTCGTTCGCATACCAAAACACTACTATATTTAGAGGTACTGTTAGGAGACATGTCCCGAATGGCATACGGCGGATGTTATAAATACTAACTAGGCGTCCAGGACAGTTTTTGAAACCTTTTAAGAATAATAATCGTTATTTATTGACTATTTATCTTTTCAAACTAAAGGTGAGTTCTCGTGGTTTTTGTTTCAGATGTATCAACGGAGGACAATCTCCAGTACCAATTTTTCCCGATTTCAAGCGGAGCAGTTCAGTTCAAAGTTCGCGCTGCCAACGATGCCCACATCGCTCTTACAATGGGACCACAGGAGTCCGACCCCATGTATGAGGTAAATATTTTTTGTAACTATCACATTTCAATATTAATGTAATTAAAGGTGTTTCCTAAACTCATTCATAATTTTTAAATATGAGAATACTACGAGGTAAATCTGGGATTATTATACATAATACTGCGGCACATTACAAGAATTTATTATCGTTACGGCTAGATTTAGGTTCTGATAAAATCACCCCAAACCTAAGCCCATTTAAATCGAAGGCTGTGGGGTTGCCGCCTACGAACTCGACTGCTTAAATGAACTTCTATTAATAGGTACTATTACAAATTTTATTTGCAGATCTTCATCGGTGGTTGGGGCAACTCTAAGAGCGTGATCAGAAAAAACAGGACGAAGCCCGACAAAGTTGAAAGTGAAACACCTAGTATCCTGAACGGAGGTGAATTCCGCAGCTTCTGGGTTCGTTGGGACAGTGGCATCATCTCTGCTGGCCGTGACGGTGAAGCAGTGCCCTTCATTTCGTGGTCTGACCCCGAGCCGTTCCCTGTTGGCTACGTTGGTGTCTGCACTGGCTGGGGTGCCTCTGGCACCTGGAAAATCGAAGGTATTCTATCCTTTTATTCAACCAAAATGTACCCAACGAAACAAAATTTATGCTTAATCAATCGGTACCAACAGATGGAGCAGAGTTCAATACTCCAGACAAGTTAGAGTATACCTTCGGGCCGGTCGCTGCGGGCTCCCTGGAGTTTGAATATCGAGGGCCACACAATTGCCATTTATGTTTGAGTTCCACCCCCGCGGACGTCGACCCTATGTACGAAATTATCCTGGGCGGCTGGGAGAATACCCAGTCCGTAATTAGATATTGCAGACAGAAGCCAGACAAGGTAGCGTAGAGATGTCGTGGTCGCTGTTGTGTTAAATGTTGTTGCTGTCTCGAATAAAGAATAAATGAAATTGTTGACGGTCCGTAGGTAACAGTCCCGACACCTGGACTTATGAATGCTAACGAGTTCAGGAAATTCTTGATTGAATGGCGGTGCGGCAGACTGATGGTGCGTGAGAGGTCCTCCGGCGCGCTCCTGATGGAGTGGGTGGACCCAGCTCCATTCCCTGTGACGCACTTTGGTGTACGCACTGGATATGGCGCGCGCGGCAACTGGCGCATCACACATTTCTTCAAGCCCGGCACGCAGCCCTGTTGAGTGAACTTTTTTGGAGAATGCGATGGCTTTGTGTAGAATGCTAACTGTCGTGATTATATTATATTATTCAACTTATTCAGTACCTAGTATAAACTAATTATCATTGGGATGACGAATTATGTCTAATGTCGTGCACTTTATAGATCGACTAACTTATTAAAGATTGGTTACAATGAACTTTATATGTGTAAAATTATTGGTTTCTTTTTGAAGGTCCCTTATTACCTGGATGATTTGATTGTTGCGGTACGTTGGGTACATTTTGTGTAGCTTTACTTATTTTTGGTTGTTGTTTGTTTCTTAATAGCACGCATTTTTCTTTCTAGGAGTAACCATTTCATCATAATCTGCATGGCACACTTTCTTTTCGGTTGTTCCATTCGATCGTTTTTCCATCAATGCATGAATTAAGATTGTCAGTTCTCATAAAATATCCAATAGTATGTAAATCCTCAAAATCTGCTCTTGAGACTCTATTTATAATAATCAATGGAGTCTGAAGAGCATTTGAAAGGAATTATTAGATTTGATATGCGAGGAACGATTTAATCTTTAACGCAAAACATTTAAGACACAATTTTGGCTGAAATATTATAATTTGAATATTGCTAATAACACTGGTGTTATTTCCGTCACGTATTCTGTAACTATATCTACATTTACACTACAATTAAGTTTTAGTAAGTTTTTAATTATCGGTTCCTGTTTTAGTGCCGGTAGCGCCAACTGCTCCGATGGTCGCCTCGCTGATCAGCAACCCGCCTGGTTACCCTGGTGGTGCTCCAGGCGGTGGGCCCAGTGTGTGGGTAGACGCCAGTGGAGGTCAAGTACCCCCTGGCGCCGTACAGGCTGGACAAGACGCCTCTGGAGAGCCTTTGTACGTGGCTAGAGCGCAACACGAAGGTGCAATGATTCCCGGAAAACTCGTTTCCTCGCACGGCTGCGCATATGTGCCTTGGGGAGGAGTCGAGCATGGCAAACCACAATACCAGGTACGAATAGCGTCTAGGAAGCTGTTCAACTGTTCGCCCTACTATACACATCATTTATCTATATACCAAATGTCACAAGATTCCGTTCAGAAGTTTTTGCATAAAAGCTGAAGAAACTTTCGCATTATAATATTAATAGTATAGCTGGCTGATTCATTTGGGCAGTTGCATGAATATATCTGATAATAAACTCTTAATTTAATTTTCCTTTAGGTGCTAGTTGGCGGTTCCAACATCTGGGTGCCAGTAACCGGCTCCAACGTGCCCCCTGGTGCATTCCCGGGCGGAGAAACCGAAGATGGTGAGACCCTGTTCGTTGGCCGAGTGCGTCACGAAGGCATTGTCACTTCTGGAAAGGTGCAGCAGTCCCACGGAGTTTGCTACATTTCATTCGGTGGTGAAGAGAAGAGTTTCCCCGAATACGAAATCCTTATGTCTTAAGTCAATCAGAAACTTCACACATATTTAATCCGCTTTATTATTATAGCAACGGATACAATGCAAACAAAATATGTACACTCGACGTGACCAAACTGTGCCTATTCGTATTTTATTTTATTAAGTGCACTGCCTGTTAAACCGTTGATGTGTGTAGGTATCACGTAAGAATTAAGTAACTACGTATTTTTGTTAAATTATTAAACATTAACTGTATTACTTGCTATTTTATTTTATTTCAAGGACCCTTTTTATCTGCATTTGAGACTAAAATGTTCGACCGCCCGACCGCCACTATACCGCATACTATCTCAGTAACTTATTTATCTTTTACATAATCGGATTACAAATACTAAATACATAAATAAGTATTACATAATAAGAGACGGCCAGGTCCTCCTATTCTTCTGTGAGCATTGCCTTATTATAGAATAACAATCAGACATATAGTTTTGCGATATGGCTCACTTTGTGACTTGTGACATAGTCATTTTGTAAGGATGTTTAGGTAATCCAGCTTCGTAGTATCAAATCGTTTTGAGTGATCTAGCTTCGAAGGTTTACATAATGTTTGACTATTTTTTTTTGAGGCTTAGTATGATTGCTGAACTTTATTATGCGGGAGAAATGAAATCCAGCGTTATGCGAATATACTAGTAATTTTTTTTTGGTTACAAAAATAATGGCGCGAAAAACTGAAAAAATATGGGCAAATTCAAATGTTAAGGGAAGCCTTTAGAAGCGCGAATTAAGGCGACGTCGGTTGGTTCTGTAATGCCTGAACAAAGGATATACTTTGAAGCGGTTTAGTAAATGGAACGATAGCCTTTGATTATATTGCATTACCCTTACGAAGAACTTACTTATGATCATAATATAGATTACAGAAACTCCATTGAAGTATCGTAATTATTAGTTTTAAAATGAAACTAGCAAATAGACTAGTATCTGAAATGAAAATAAAAATCTCATATTATTATCAAAAAGTATTCTTGCTTAATGCTTTATTTGTTATAAAAAAATATTTTCTAAACATAATACAAATTAATTAACATACAAAATTAATATCCCAAAGCTGTGTGACGCGTACATACTTCCTGCTTAGAATTAGTAATCTGTGGTCAAGTCATTAACGACATAAAAGTCACTTCAAAGTTCAAATGCTTCAAATAGGTGAGTGGATCGATCGATGACATCAATCAAATCGACTACTGTAAAATTTATAGATATACACAAATCATTAAATCGTTTTTAACTTCGAGATTTTGCAATATACTTAAGGTACATGACGCACAGAACAACATGGGTGATTTATTGAGTAAGTACATTTTATGATCTAATTGTTCGTGTAGAGTTCTTGTGCAATACGAAATAATATCTTTTGATACTTACTTGATTCGAAACTATACATCTACTTTCTTCTGGCTAAGTTCGACAATAGGTATGATATTCTTACCGCATATACACAAAAATTACATATCGAGACGATTCCCTTGTGGGGTAGGCCTCTACCTACTCTCTAGTAGAAAGCCAGGTCTCTAGACCAGTTCTTACAGACCTTTATTTTCGTACTTATATGATTGATACACATTTTTTTTTGTATATTGACCTTTGCCTGATATTATATTGACCCTTACGAACCCTAACTTGATATGTCCAATAAAGGTGTAGTCTGTCCTCCATTTAACTACAAAATTGTAGAATCTACTTGTTCAATGAAAAAACTAAATTAATGTATAGACTGATGGCAGATGTCATAAATTAGTAGAATTTTATATCCTCATGCCTTCCCACAAGGGTCCCCGAAGGGGTAGGCAGGTTTCCTCTCGATGTTTTCCTTCACCATAAAGCTTTTGGTGTGACTAATCACTACTTAAGTTCAGAAAAACTCATTGGTACAGTCAGGATTTGAACTTGCGATCTTTGTGTCGCAGGTAACTGCTTGAACCACTCTGCTTTTTAGTAGTAGAATTTTTATTTAGTTTGTTAAAAATTTTGCCTGTAAGTTAATATAGTACTAGAGACATTTTGCTATAGAAAGTTTTGAAAAGAAATATACATATTTACATATCATTATGCTTGCTCCCACATGAGATAAGCAGTGAGAGTAGAGCCCCAGTTCTCTCTAGACTTACAAGCATCTTTTGTTGTGTCCACATTCATCAGACCCTTTTTACAAGCTTAAGGTACTCTTTCCCATCCTTGAGTGTCAAATTAATTTGATCTAGGTTGTAACATGGTCCTCCTCAGCCTTTTTTTCATACTTTCCCATTGTATATTTATGTCCAGTCATATCCTTTATTCGTCTTTACAATGAGCCTGTTTCACCCCAGTTGCATAAATAAAGATGTACATGAAATATAAGTATTATTTGAATCCAATTCAATAGTTGTTGTAATGTTCTTATTTCATAACATACTATATATTGTTAACTTTGTTATAGTATGTGACATACTTTCCAGAAATTACTACTTCAATTCGTATGCAGAAAATATTCTACAAAGTAACTTCCAATGCCATATCATTTGAAGTCAAAGGCAGTGGAAGTGCTATTGTGGGACTTGCTAAGAGACCAAGTAGACAACCCACATACTTGGTAAGTATACCATTGAATTTAACATACTATATACATTTTTCATTATAAAACAGGGTGACTACCCTGTCTGTCTGTTTCTTCTCGAATGCTAAATTGATGGAAACATGGCAGAATTTGTATTTTCACAAAACCTAGAGAATAAATCTACCTATACATATGTAAAGTTGGGGCTAGCAGCTACTTTAGCCCAAGACTTTAATCCTTGGTAACTTGATATACATATCTTTATGCCTGCCCAAGAAGGTCAAACCTTTTTATCTGAGATTATTGAGTGTCAATGTAACAGATGGCGAGTCTATTTATAAGAGACTAGCTGTCCGGCCCAGCTTCGCACGGGTGTAAAAGTAAAATTTCCTGAAACACAATCGCAGTTCCACCTATCGGGTCCAATTGTGGTTCTTAACCATTTTCGAATCCACCTTAAGACACACAAAAAGGGACAGCTTCGCCCAGGTGAAAAGTCAAACTTCCTGAAACACGATCGCAGCGCCACCTATCGTAGTGAAGGCTATATATACCTATCGTCTTTTTTCTACAGGTTGTCCTTGGAGTAGATAACCGCTCATGGATTCAAAAATTCTCTGGTAGAGGGAAATCAAAAGCAGCAGATACTCCAGACCTACTGGACGTCCAGGAGTACAGGAGATTTTGGTTAACGTGGCATGGCAGTTACATATGCTTTGGTAGAGGAGGAGAGTATTACACAACTATGAGATACGCATGTGATGTTGAAGATTTGAATTATGTCACCTTTGGCACGACAAACAGACTTGCTCCTGTTCAATGGAAGGTTGAGTGTATGTACTTCGACTTATTTGTTGTTTTGATAACATTTGCGAGTACAGATATTGTTGTGATGACCATTTTGTAATTTACAGTGGCACCGATGTTGGACGAACCAAAATTGAAGCCTATTAAGGGAGGAACGCTCGGCTGGGCCACTACTAATACTGACGATGGGCTACCCGTGGATGCCTTTATTGGGGGCTATGAGAATGAAATTCTTTACATTATTCGAGCTTCGCACCGAGGATCCTTGACGCCCGGCAAGTTTGTGCCCTCTCGTGGACTAGGCTACGTCTCCTGGGGAGGACAAGCAAATGAGAAAGTTGAATATCAAGTAGGTACAATTACTTATTAACCCATGTAACAAGCATCCCATCTTGTGAATTTCTCTCGTGTATCGAGCAAGGGATATGAATCTTTAGATAATATTTTTATTTACCCTCATGAAATTTATATATATATGATTATTGCTCCGCTCTTATAATCCGATCTTATAATTTATAACCTTAATCCTATGTAAAAATCTATATATCTATTATAAAGCTGAAGAGTTTGTTTGTTTGAACGCGCTTAACTCAGGAGCTACTGGTCGGAATTGAAAAATTATTTTCGTGTTGGATAGTTCATTTCTCTAGGAAGGCTTTAGAGGCAATTTATGCAACATCACGCTAAGACTAATAGGAGCGAAGCATACATGAAAAATGTTGCAAGAACGGAAAAAAATATTTCCTTTTTGAGAGCTTCCGTTGCGTGCGCTGCGTAAACGGTTTAAGTTACGAAAATATAATGTATGACGGAATTGTTCCTCTTTAAAAGTTCTAAAAAAAGTCCGCGACAGCATATGTCTATCTTTTAAGATTGCCTCACAATAACCTTTTTTATGGCAATTAAGTCCGCGATGGGCTCCTAAACATCTTAACCGATTTCAATCAAATTTGGACTCCGTGTGCAGTTTGATCCAACTAAAAGCATAAGATAGCTTACATCACAATTGGACCCGATAGGTGGCGCTGCAATCGTGTTTCAGGAAATTTTACTTTTTCACCCGGGCGAATCTGGGCGGGACAGCTAGTATAAATATAAAAAGTAAGAGCCGTGGTGGGCGGGGTGGTTCGAGCAGCTGCCTGCGACACAAAGATCGCAAGTTCGAATCCCGACTGTACCAATGAGTTTTTCGGAACTTAAGTACCGTGATTAGTCACACCACGAGCTTTACGCTGGAGGAAAACATCCTATGTCTATCATACGTCTGAGAATAAATTCAAAGGCGTATGTATAGTCGTGCTTGAGTAACGGCGATGGACTCGCCATCTGTCACGTTGGCACCTAATATACCTCTGGCGAAAAGTAGGTGTGTGTGTATTACCTATACACCTCTGCCTACCCCTTTGGGGACCCTTGTGGGAAGGCGTGAGGATATTATTTTATTTAAATTACCACCCACAGCTAATATTTTTGTGTACCCCTCGTCCTCCTTTTTACCTCTTTCTCTTCCAGACTTTCGCATTATCTGTTTCGTCAATCTTTCTGCACTCATCCTTTCTCAACTCAACATATTTAGGTATCTTCGAAAGGAGATTTATTTTATAATTTAATGATTGAGTAATTTACGTAGTGAAATAAAACAATAGTAACTAATTGTTACTTTTATTTTATTTTACCAGCCAACCTTACCCGAGAAGAGAAATGACATTAAATTATATTACACTATGTCGATTCCTTAATGATCATGTTAGGCAATCACTTTTTATTTGTCTATCAATTATTTTCATAAGCTCCATACACAAAACACACTCATTTCGGCCACGGAGTATCAATTAAGCAAAGAAAGTAATTTGTTTTTACGTCTCTACCTAGGTTCACTTTGTACTGGCAATATTTATATGTTCAAACATTTCAGGTCCTATGCGGCTACAACTGCAAGTGGGTGACAACAATGGATGATAAAATACCGGTTGGTGCAATAGAAGCTGGCTATAGTGAGACTATTAGGGAGCCGTTGTACATTGGCAGGGTGTTCCACGAAGGGCATTTGATCCCCGGCAAGGTACAGGTCAGCCACAAATGCTGCTACATTGCCTTTGACGGCCGAGAGGTTGGCTACAAGAAGTATGAAATTCTAGTACACACCTGCAATGGACACAGCGTTTCCCACCCCACAATGTTTAGCTTCGACATCAACATTGAAAATGAAGAGGAATCGGAGCCTGAAGAGTATGAAGGGGAGGATTTCATTATGGCATTTTAATTGATACCGTAGATCATATTAACCAGTCTATGGACACATAAGATCGCAACGGAGATCACGTGTCTATTTATGTAGTAACTCTAATGTAAGTATATTATATAATAAGAATTAAGTGACTGATAGCAACAATATTGAGCTCGGCGATTGGTTCGCGCTGTACTTTTTGAGCGTGACCTCGAGAAGACTCGGTATGACGTATAGAATAATGTATCGGGCAGAATATTGTGATTGTAAGGCATGGGACATCCCCCATTCACAACTTTTTTTATTAAACTACCATAGAATTAATTTCCATGAAGATATAAGCTTATATTATATCTTAACAAACTTTTTACGTATGTTTTGCTGTATATAAACGAAAACGTAAAGACATTTTATATAAATACTCGGTTTATTATAAGTATTAAGAAAAAGAAGTAAAATTTGTGCATTGCGTAACGCTGAACTCCTCGAGTTATCAAATGCCATGAACACGAGGACTCAAAAATCTCTGTTTCTTTAAGGATAATCCCAAAAAGTACATAGTTATTATTATTTTAAATATTTAGACTCGATGATAGAAGCATAGGGCTGTTAAATACTTTCTCAACACAATCGATAAAACAGCCTAAACGTTGAGTGTTGTCGAGAAATATCGTAGTCAAAGTACTGCTTTAAGTTTCAATTTTTCGTTCTTTTATGAGTATCGAATTTATTTTATACTTTGCATAATAAGTGTTACTAGTGCTAATTATATAGTTTTTTTTATTTACTGTTATAATTTGCTAGGATCAGTGTGAATAAATGTGTTAGAAAATTACATGTATTTGTAAAACCTACACATTATTTTATTTACCATTGTTATAATTTGATAGAATCCAGTATAAACAAATGTGCTTTGAAATGTTTATACGCAATATTTTATTTACGATTATCATATTTTATTTCTAGAATCAGTTTAGCAAATGTGTTCAGAAGTGTACCTTCTTAAAAAATCCATGTAACATATGGAAGGTTTTAAATATGTACTACTATTTATATATTTTTCTGGAATCAGTTTAGGAAATGAATATGGAGAGCAAAATTGTATTTACTGTTCTATTTTAATTTTGTTTAAACCATTACTTTTAGCCGACTTAAAAAAAAGGAAGTTGTCAATTCGGATATACACTTCTCATCAGAAAAATCGAAACACCTTACAAGTTTATGTTTAGTAAAGATTATCAGAAAAACGTGTACATTAAGGAATATATATCAAATTTCGTTTAGTAGGTGAATAATATGAGGTATTTATTATTCACTATTACTTAACTTAACATAAACTTGCAAGGTGTTTCGATTTTTATGATGAGAAGTATATTATATATTTTTTAAATGGAGGAAGACCTACTATCTAGATCGAATAAATTGAGCACAGGTCACGACACGAGTCAATGGTACTCAAACCGGCGAGCATGTTTGAAGAGACTGATCAATGTGGATGAAGGGAAACTGATCTAGAAGTCTTGAGAGAACTGTTTTAACTTCTACTCTGCTAACGAGGCGAGAGCGCGATGATATGTATATCTATACATTTTATTGGTTGGCAATCAGCTTAAACAAATTTGCTTAGAATAGTTTATATATCTTTATAGGCAATATTGTATTGACTGTTATTATAATTTACTAGAGTCACTGAACTCGTGTGCTTAGTGGTGTACACGTACACAATATTTTACGTGAAGTGCCAATGTAATACTTAATATTAAATCTATTTAATACCAAACATATGTTTGTTTTGTCCTCTCTTAGCGATACATCTGAAGAAGCTAGTAGGTATGTATTTTATGCAAGCACAGTCATTCATACGTAAAAAATACTACTTTTCTGTGTTGACATGAAAGATCACCCTCGTCATCATTCATAAATTCAATATCGGCACGAAAGAACAGATAATCGCATTTTTTTAACTATATAATAAGCATAGGTACAGCAAGCCTGATGGTAAGCGGTAATTGTTGACCCCCTTATGAAGCGAACTGTCCTACTGTTCTAGTCTTAAAACTCCTATTCAACCCAAGAACCAAGGTTTATTTTAAAAGCTTTGTAACAGCACAACGGCAAGGTCTGCAACAACATTACTACGTAAGAAAAATAAACACAAAACATTTTTTGTTTTTTAGCACTGGCACCTTTTTTATTATTTTCATTCTGATACTGGCTGGAAGAAAACTCAGACGAAAAACACTCACAAATATTCTAAATGTCATTCTTTAAAATGCAATCACGACCAAACAACCGTTTTGCGAAGACATTTTTTTATCATTAACAGAATATTTGAAGGGCTGTTTCTATTGTTAATTTTAACATAAAAAGTTCAAGATGGCAGAAGTCGCCCCCACTCCATCAGAAATGGCTGAGAGCGAAATGCAGGCTTCTATTATGGGAGAAGGTAAAGTCTTGCATGTCCTTATCTATTAACAAAAACACACACTACAATAGCCTCCAGTGATCAATAGTAGTCTTTGAATAGACTTTCCTATAACTCAAGTAGTAAGGCAGTTTAATCTATTCAATGAGACGCGAGACGTCAAATCTCTTAGCAGTGATACAAAAAATACAATCATTGTACTTATGTTATTATAGGTATAGGCTTTTTCATATACACTTTTTGATCTTTGAATGAAGAGCCGTGGTGGCCGAGTGGTTCGGGTAGTTGCCTGCACCATAAAAATTGCAAGTTCGAACCCGACTCTACCAATGAGTTTTTCCGAACTTAAGTACAGTGATTAGTCACACCAGTAGCTTTACGGTGAAGGTAAACATCGAGAGGAATAAAATTCTGCATACGCTTGAGAAGAAATTCAAAGGCGTATGTAAGTATAGTCGAGCTTGAGTAACGGCGACGGACTCGCCATCTGTCACGTTAAGCACCTAAAATAGATGTAGTGGACACCTATAATATAGTGGGGGTGTGTGTTGGTACTACCTATACACCTCTGCCTACACCTTCGGGGAGCCTTGTGGAGGGGTGAAGGTTATTACATTATTAGGTATTATAAAAAAATTGACCTATTTTGATTAAGTATTTTTAATAAGATGATTTTTGACAACGCAATTAAATATATATTAAATTTGCTAACACCTCACCATCACTAACAGATATACTATCACCTAACTATTTACTACCACAAGGCGGAATTCGAACCTGCGATTTCAAAGTGCCATTTCGTCGCTGTCATGACATTTGCAGTGCCTGGTAACAGCACCACGTGAACGTGTGTTGAATTATTCCTTCGCTTTGCTATATTCCTAACAAAATATACTAAGTAACTAATTCGGTAGCGTCCAAAATACGTACCGCGCCGTTCCTAACGACTATGCTATTACGAACAATACATCCATGGTTGCCCTAAACCGTACTTATCCGGTATCGATAGCGACCCCGGCACCTCCAGCGCCGGCGGCGTTCCCACCGTACCCTCCCTACGCCATGGAGCCCGCACCGCCTTCAGTCGCGGACACTATTCACGCTGGACGAGGCCTTCGTTTGCAGCACAAAACCGCGCCTAAGAAGCCTGTACATCCCGCACCGAGACCTGCTAAGCCTAGGTACCTAGATATCGTATCGTGAGTGTAGGTTACATTTTGAGGATGATCAGATCAATGTACTCGAAATCGGCGAGCATGTATAAAGAGACTGATGAATGTGGATGAAGCGAAAGAGGTAGGCGGGAGAGGTAAAGTCTAGAGAAAATTGGCTCTATATTCTCTTTATCTACCTCGTTAAGGACTCTGCGTGATGATAAATGTATGTATGTACATAACTTATTATATTAGTTAAGCCAACTAAAAAAAAGATTGCCGTCATGATGATCATAATGTATTTAAAGTAAAGTAAAATTTTGATCAAACAAACAGTTGCACATCGTCAGTCGCAAACAGTCGCTCTAAGTCTCTTTTAGGCCTCTAAGTCAGTAATACCCCAATAAAACCTACGGTAACAGATATGTTCTTATATTTTGCAGAGGTCCTAAAGCCACAGACATGAAACTGAATAATCGAGCGATGAGGGCTCACACACGTTGCCTGCGACGTCACGGCGCTGTACTAACAGACCGTCTGGAACATATGTCCAAACCTTTGCGCCGTAGGATTATATACCTGTGGAGGGAAAATGCTGATACCTTGCCACCAGACACGGTAAAGACAGTTTTAGACTAAGTAGATTCCTTAAGCTATTTGGACCACGAATTTAATTACTCCCCTTTTTAGATTGCTCGACTGCGTGCAATGCTTGATGCGGATGAACCGTTCAAACCAGATCAGGCGTACGAATATTTCATCAACATGAGAAAGACCAAAAAGAAAAGTACTAAGTAAGATTATAATTTTCTTTATCTTAATTTTAGGCACTTTAACAGAATTTAGTATTTTCTGTCACAGTTACATGTTATGTGTTGGTTTAGCATTCTGAGAACCGCGCAGGTATTTTATTTTGTTCTTATCATAACATTAAAATGGTCCACTCAAATTATATTCAACATCCAACATTTTCTGAAAATGTTTAATATATAATTGATACTTATACCGCCTTGTATTTTAATGCAAATGTTCTTTGTTTTTCGAACAATAAAAAAACAAACCATAACCTCAAGAGATTAATTTCTAATATGTTCAATAGCATGCGAGTGAACCAAATCAAGAAAGATGTTCTTGCGATGTGCGCTGATAAACGGTTCGTTTGGGCACGTAACGCAACTGTTGCATTTGCAAGAGGCATTCAGCAACGCCTGTCGAGACCTGGTCAATACGCACTTGCTGATGGGTAAGATTTATTAGCTGATACTTTCTTAATGAGTAATGGAAACATTATTTATCACTCCATTTTGGAGTCTTTGCTCTGACTTCTTACTCTGCACATAAAACGCAAACTTCGTATCTTCATTTCATATTGGGCTCGGGTTCATCTTTATGACGATTTCGTTCTTTCTATAAAGGTTAACCCACTAGTAGGAAAAATGCTCTTGAGAACAACCATACGGCATTTTCAAATTACATAAATAGTATTTCACTACATGCATTTGCATTGCACTTAATGTAATCATAATTAGAAGTGAAAGGATTCACACACACCATTTACAGCTGTCGCTCACATTTTATTCATATTGAGAATGCAATAAATCGTCATAGTAAAGAGTCCTCTTAAAATAAGCTTTTGCTTGGCAGGATGTTGAGGCTCTCGAACATAATTTTGAATGAGGTGTGCGGGTATATGCACATCAAAACCCCTTCGCGGCGGTCTACTCATCCTAGATCTCGCTTCATGATGGAGGTTTCTGATAAGGTACTATCTCTTCTATGGATATGTATAGAGGAGGTCAGAAGGTAAGTGAGCCTATATTTTGAAACAAGTACTTATGTTCAAATTTACAGGTCGCAGTTTGGATTGATGAAATCCTTTCGGAGTCAGATGATAGAATGTTAATGATGGACTTTGATGAAGACGATGGTAAGTTTATATTACTGTACTGTACTATTGTTGAGTTTATTTACTCATTAATGCATTACACCAGTTCAGATGTTAATAAGGTAAGATGAGTCATCGTTTGAAAATTGTGACAATCGTTCATCGCAGTTTTAAAACCAAAATCATTGTAACAAATCTTTAAAACAAATTGCTCCAAGAAAAACGGGAATTCCAATTTAACTTTGCTGAACCATTGTGCACAAATTCAAACGTTTCGAATCCCCGGTTTTCTTGGCGGCGCGAGATCACCACACCATTGGTTGAGGTATGTGTGTTTTACGAATTATTTGATATTTTGCGTGAAGAAGTGGAGCAGAGCATCGCGGACGCAAATAGACCACCACCGGAGCCGGACACATCGGCTCACTCGATGGGTGGGACAGATGCCACGTCGGCTACTCCGGGTGCCACGCCCGTTGCGACTCCAGGCGCTACGCCAGCTACCACCCCTGGGGCCACGCCAGCTGCCACGCCGGGCGCCACCCCGGCCACTACACCAGGCGCCACCCCGGCCGCCACGCCCGGCACCACACCAGGCGCCACACCTGCCTCCACGCCGGGAGCCACCCCGGCCAGCTCCGCACCACCATCAGCCGGCGCTACGCCCGCCATTACCCCGAAGAGCTCAAAGTCTGGTCTCGAATAATAAATGTAAGTATGTGGCTCTCAAATTTCAACCGAAAGCATAGCGACCATGTCTCATAAACTTTTTAGTATTCAGATTTTATTTGCCATGCTAAATGGGTAGATTTGGGGTCTCTATACAATCTATTTTAGTGGTCATACTCCACCCGCGGCAGCAGCAGTATCTGAACTTATTAATAAATGAAGTAAAATACAAAATATACCAGTATAATACAATAAAATAAAGGAGTGACAACCGTTTACTACAGACAATTGGAGATAGAAAGTAACTCGAAGATGTTGTCCTCAGATGTTTTAGGTGCAGATGAGACAAGAGACTCGGAGTTTGCGGGCTCGTTCCTCAATATGATGTCTGGTGTAAGTATTATTAATTTCCCACATTCTTACATTCTACCTTCATACTTTTTTACTATGCATTATACGGTCAACCTGATATACGGTATGCGGTTACTGGGTTATTGACCATATTGTGAATGGAGCATGTGAGCTTTATTCTTCAAAGGCATGAACTGATCCCGCTTTTATCAGCACAGTCATTCGATATGGTTAAGTCAAAATCTTTCTCACCGCAGGAACACAATATTACTCGGATGCAGTGACATTATTTGTCGCGATTTTCTGTAAAATTAAGGTACTTCCTGTCAGGCAATTCCTATTTTGAATGGGGGTTCCCATTGCGCCCTATCTCTATAATCTACATTATTTATACAATATTAAAATTGAACTATGGGCCGCTTAGGTTGGTGTGAAGCAGTTTGCTATATTCCACGTGAAGATTGAGGAATTTGAACTTGAAATTTATATAGAAACAGTCCTAGCACGCAGACCTGAACCCACAGCACCGACTTGATCGTATCTTATTTTTCTTCAACTGTAAAGGAAAATGAACTGTAACGTGACAATTGCAACTAATTCAAGAAAACTAAGCTATTTAAGTTGTAAAATAAAAATTGAAAAACTTTGAGAACTTGTTGTTTGAAGTTATTTTCCTATAATTGCTCCAAACAGCTATTTGTATTGGGAACCGTTATTGTGGCAAAATTATCGTGACGTAGATTTCTAGCTATTGGGCAACGAGATCTATTTCACTGTGGGTGCTTAAATATCAGATCACAATACTTAACTGCTTGGCCATTCTCATACAAGTGAACACAAGATAAGGTAATGCAAATTATTTGTTTCTAATAGAATCTCTTCATTTTCCAAACAACCGCCCAAATAACTAGTTTTAAATTTATTTTAGAATACTATTTGTGTTCATTTGTATTTGATTGGAGAATGGAGAATGATTCTTAGTTTATTATTTTTATAGATTACACTTTTATTAAAATATTATTGTTTCTTTCAGGGTGCTCTGCTTAAAGGACGTGAGTAACTGTATTTTTTTCACCCGTTTTAAGATTGAATATTTCCATTGATATTAAATACGCTCTTAAGATGTATTTTGTTCTCATAAACGTCTTTTTATTCCAGCCCAGAACGCGTACTTGAGGTTTACAGGTAGCTTTGTAATTTTTTTGCTTATCTGTATACCAAATTTACACACATATACCAAATTGTATTAATCCACATGGTTAAATTTCAGGGGAAATGTTGGAAGCCTTCAATATATTAACTGAAGCCATGTATGGAAAGGGCGAAGAGAACTTGATAACTTATGGGAAGTTCACGCAGTCGTATAAAGAAGGGGCGGATGAGTATGAAAAAGTTTTAAAACTTTTTCGGCGCAATTACTAATTAACTCTTGTTGAATTGATCTTTGAGCACCATTTTGGATAACAATTACTAGTATAAGAATCTACATTCTTAGGTTAAAGGAGGCTCCAGACTTCAATGCGACGGAGTTTAACACGACTTTGGCAACCGAAGTGAACAGTAATCTGTCAAGCTTGGTCAAACCTGTCACTCCTCCTAACATTGCACCTTTCATGACTGGTAATTATAAACACCTCATTACCTCGCCATCTAAGTGACAGAACATTCATCGATTTGAGCTATTTTTGTATTGCCGTACTCTTATTACTGACTAATTTATTTTCAGATATGGTGGATATATGCTCAAATTATCTTGCGCAACACGCCGAGTTTAATAGTAAGTATAAATATGCAACCTAAATATTACACTAAAAACGAACGAAATTAAAATTTATATAATTTTTGTCTTTCCACCATCAACATCTATTGTTGACATTTGAGCTGTGAGACCTAAACTTTAGTATGTATCGAATTGGTTTAAAAAAAAAGATGACTGGTGTACAAAAGTACAAATGGGCAAAAACATTTTTGCGTTGATTCGTCGTCCAGCAGGCTTTTTAACTACTCGACTCAAATATACGTCGCGAGTTTGATTCCTATTTGCACAATGAGCATTCTTTCTTGTATTGTATTGTGCCTACTATTATTTCACTCAAAGTCAAATCCTTATTGTGATTGATGCATCACATGCTGCAGGCTACGTTCCAAATGATTTTTCATGAATAGTTTGTAACTATCATGTGCTGTTTCATTAACTAAGGATAAAATGACCAATGCATATACGTCGTATATGCCTGGCTCCCTCGCATTATTGAATAGTGGTGGCTATTCACGCCAAGGTAAGGCCGCAATTCCATTAGTTCACAAAGTCACATTAAATTATATTTCAGATTATAATTATTATCTCTGACTGCGATTGTTTATTGGCAGAGTTGAAAGGTCCTGCATTCCGTTTGCTGGTTAAAACTATGAAAACTAAAGGAAACGAAGAGTTATACCAAAAACAGAAAGCTCGAAGAACATACACTACTGCAGCTACTGAGTAATTTGTTATTATCAAGGTTGAAATAGTTCCAATGTAATTAGATCTTAATGCTAGATTAATGTTTGCAGATTGGAAAAGGCCAAGGGCCTAGAAAGTGATCACGATGACCCCAATCTCTCTCAGGAGATTCATGGAAAGTTGACGAAGCTTGTACAAAGTGTGACGCCTGCCGATTTGAAAAGTGATATGGGAGGTATTACACAACTTGTTTACATTATACAAAGAATACATACATTATAACAAGATATCACAAATCAGACTCACACAGACACACAGACTTTCGGTCTGAATTATATCTGTACTAGCTCCACGCCATCGCGGACTTTTTCTAGTCTACTCTCGAATATCTTAAAAAGATATACAATTCCGTCCGTAGACTGTAGACGTACAATTTGATTTTCTCGTAAGATTTAAGCGCACAAAAATTGTACTTTTTGCCTATGATGTACTATCTAAATTAAATATAGTGTACAATAAAGCATATATAAATAAATAAATAAAGACACTGATAATTTCATGCTTACAATTAAATTGCTCATATTTACAGAGACGGTAGACGTTTGTTCAAAGTATCTTTCGCAGAGCGCTGTAGATGAAAGTAAGTTTCAAATTTTCGGATAGAATTTCCAGACATTTATATTTACGATGCATAATTAAAACACACATCTCTATGTACAGTTGAAAGAGGGCCGGCATTTGATTTCCTAATTAAGGAATTGGAGCAAAATGGTGACGATTCTTTTACTCCTCAATATCCGATCCTGGACACGAAATATCCGGCCGCATATACGTAAATATTGTCTATTAATCTAATTAAAAAAATTACCTACTTTATATATTGTTTCTATTATCAAAATTCAATATACCTAACTAAACAGATAATAAAGTAACGTTAAATAAAACTAGTCGGTTATAATTAATCCTAAAAAAAATTAACGTCGTGTGACAACATCAAGATTCTATTAGGTACAAATGTTTGGGTTCCATGAGGAAAATGGGATTAAGGATAGAATTTTTAATAGCATTATGACGGATGTCACATTCGCTGGAAGTTGGAACTTTAGTTACTTAGACAAGAGTATGCTCTACCATTCATACTTAACTATGTATGTATTCGCTTTTCGTCAGATTGAAATCCGCACCCGGGCTATCTGCTGTGCAAGCCGACCCTGCGACTTCGCCAGTTTTCACGGCGGCTTTACATAAGGCAGTTGATTTAGTCACGCCGAAAAATCTACAAAACGATATGAAAGGTCCTTTATTTACGAGTATTTTATTACATATTATTATCGAACTATTTTACCGACTAATCCTCGAAATGTAAAGCATATTTTGGGATTTCGAATATTGAAATCGGTGAAAGACGACGAAATATACGACTATAATCCCATAATCACAATATATTTATTTATTTGATTTTATAATGCCTCTTTTACCTGCTGTTTTATTTTCAGATGTTATAAGCAGATCTGGTAACTACTTGTCTGCGTATGTCCGAGATAGAGGTGAGTTTCATTTATTATTTCGTATTTAATAATTCATATATCTTTATTTTAATTTATGGTTAATTTATACCATACATTCATGCCACGGTACTTTAATTCTAGACAAAGCAATGCAAATCCTGCTGAGATCGATGAAAGCTAACTCAAATAAAACATTGGTACAAAGAAATAATTACACGATGACTTACAGTATTGGTGCCACGGAGTAAGTAGATTCCTGGTTTGTTAATTGTCGTATCAGTAAATTAATTTTATAATTTTTATGATAACACCCATAGCTCACTCAATTTACATATCTCTATCTCGTGTACAAACTTTGCACATGACGAGCCTGTCGACATCGCTGAAGACCCTTTTCTATAAGATATTTATGTTCTGATCAGGGTCGAAACTTCGCCAACAATAGTGCCATATCTCCCAATCAAAGATATTGCTGATGAGATCAAAGAGAAATTGACCACAGATGTAGAGAACACTACTCCTCCGGAACTGAAAATAGCTATGAAAAGTGTGTAAGAATCTTATGTATCAATGGTAACAACGTAGACAATGGTAATTTTCTTTACTTTATATTTTTTTACAGGTGTAGTCCAAGATGTTTCAAGACATTTATCGCAACCTGTGGCACTGAGAAGTACGTATTACCAGTCACTTTATACTATATGATATTGCCATATAACTCAATTTTGAAAAACCGCGACTTATTTTGTCATCAGGTGGAGTTGCCGGTGTGAGATACCCACTGAATTTATTGTCAGCAATTAAAACATCTTTGGGCAAAAGACAACTTTTTAAATACAAGTCGTATGCACAAACGTACGCAAATGGGGCAGAAATGTATGTGCTAAAATTCTATCATATAAATTATTATTTTTTTGAGGTTAATTTATTTTTAATGTATGTAATGGTCTTACAAAAGAATAAAAGTGGCCGCTTTGGACAAAGATGCTGCCATGACACCAGATGAGAATAACTTGAAGAGTGAAATCGTAACAGAGTTGAAGAGAGGTGTGCCCATGCGAACAGCTCCTACGATCGCTCAAGATATGCGCAGTAAGATTTATATAAATTAGACAATGATAACTAACATTGACTGAATACGCAATTTACACACATACATATCATCACACCGAATATCTTACGGGGTAGAAAGACTAGAGCGGTGCCAGTTGTTTGCTTGCAACTCAAAGATTGCAAGCTCGAATCCCGACAGTACCGATGAGTTTTTCTGAACTTTATTACAGTGATACTACTAATCTGACCAATCACTGTAATTGAGGAAAACATTGAGAGGAAACCTGCTAACGTTTGAGAATAAATTCAAATACGTATGTGTAGTCGTGCTTCAGTAACGGCGATTGTCTCGCCATCGGTCACGTGGTCACCTAAAATATATCTCTGGCGGAAAGTATGTTTGTGGGTAATACCTCTACGTACACCTTTGGGACCCTTGTGGGAAGGCGTTAAGATATATTATATTTAATTGTTTAGGTACAATGGAGGACGCTGCTCATCATTTAGCAAAGCTTGGAGTAGCTAAAGGTAAGTTATATTGACTAATAAACTACACAACTGAAAAATTAATAACTTTTGCGACGTGTTGTTGTAACTGTAACATCTATTTTAACGTATATAATCTATCTATCTTATCCCCAAACCATTTATTCCTGTCTAAAGAGACAAAAGAATATTGCACAAGGTCAAATGTAAAAAATATCACTGTACACATTGGATATTTTTACATTTTACCTTGTGCAATTTTTTTGCACAAGTCGGGTCAGTGGGGACTTTTGATATTTCTTTTATAATGGTGTACTTGAGATCTCCAGCAATGTTTAGCTGTATGCGAATTTTTGCAAACTAAAATATCTATTTTGACTGGATATTTTGTGTGAGTGATTAGGTAATGCAATGGAGCATTTGGTGAACATAATGAAGGAACAGGGTGATACTCCATTGGCTGTTATGCAAGGATATCAGCAAACTTACAGTGACGGCGCGAGGAGGTATGTGGTAACATTTTATACTCCAGGGCTGTACCAGAGTAACATGGACCTAAATGATGCAGTCATATTTTAATATAGTTTAGAATCATTTACATTTTATGTATATTATAAATTTTAGAATTTAAAAGAAAAGGATTAAAATCAAATATTAGAAACGATAGATCCGATGCCCATTTTTAATTCATGATTCGGAATGATGGGTGAATCACTGGAAGTAGAGAATTTTTATTAAGGGTAAATATAATATGTGAATATAAGACAACGAAAAATACTAGAATCATAATAGCGTACATCAATTTGATTCTTATATCCTTATTTTATGACGACCGTCTGGTCTAATGGTTAGAGCTCCTGACTGCGAAACTAAAGGTTGCGGTTGTAGAATTGTCCCAAGGTTATATTACTATCTTTGTGCAGATTAGAAAATGCAAGTACATTGGAAAACGATAAAGTTGAGAAAGGCACATATGACAGTGTGGTGGAAAAACTAACGGCACTCAATACAGCTAAACCTGCGGCAATAGATATGACTGGTGCCTACAAATCCATTAAAAATATTTCGAATTTTCACGGACAATGAAACACAGTTTACAATTAGTTTTTTTTGCTTTTTAGGAATTATTGACGAATCATCCAAATATTTAGCATCACCTATGCCTGAAAGTAAGTTATAAATGTTTATACTGAAAAAATATACATTCCAAAGGCTGAAAACGTGGTTAACTAATGAAATATGGTTTAAAAATTAGCCGAAGGTGATAAAAGAAAATTACTCGCTGATTTGATGGCCCGCAAGGGTGATACTCAACTTGGACAAGAGGCGCTTTACAAAATTACTTACACTGAAGGTGGTCAAGAGTATGTATTTACTTTAATCTTTGTTCATTGATAAGTACCTACTATTATTTGATGCTCATATTCGCGTTTTAGAAGTATTGGTTATGAAATGCTTATATCAACGAACCACATTTTTTTCCAGACAGCACGGAAACGGTCGCAACTCGTTCCATTTTCCGCCCTATATGACTTCATACAAATTGTATACTTTATTCAATAACTAGCGGCCCGTCCCTGCTTCGCACGGGTGGACATTTATTTTTTAAACATTTTGGCAAAACATTTTTTTTTTTCTTGCAATTAAAATACCCTATATTTATCAGTGATAATGTAGCATTCAAAATGGTGAAAAAATTTTGAAAATCGGTCTAGTTATTATTATTATTATTAAGTATAGATTGTAAGCAACTTACAATCATTCTAGTAGATTTAAAGCCTGGTATACACCATCAGAGAATTTGGCATGAGATATACAGTTTGTTCCAGGATAATGAAGGCTCCAATGGGAGTCAAGACTTCTCATAATGAAGCAAAAAAGAAAGAGCTAATTGATAAAATTAACACCGTCATTCCAGACAAGAAATTGCAAGAGATATTAAAAGGTTACGACATATAAGCATTGAATTAAAACTAAACTAAAAAAAAAATTATAAGGTGTTTAATTTTTTTTTTTTACAGATCCAGTTGTTGAAGGTGCAGCTCATGTGACTGACCTACTAAAGGGAAGAGGTTGGTATTATTGCATACAGCATAAGATTATAGCATTATTCGCAGTGTTGATAGAGATATAGCAATGTGAACTTGCAATTGAATGCAATCTATTCGGATTTTTTCGTATAATTTGTTCCAAATTCTCCACAGGTGTACGATCGCTTCAAACTCTTTTTAATATGCAATGATTGAGAACGTCTCATATTTCCTTTTATAAATTATAATTTTTATTGTACATACATTAAGTACATACGGATTATATATTCTGATTTAGGTGACGCTATGCAAGTTCTACACGACGAGTTAGTAAAGGATAAAGATAAGAAATTAGTAGACGTTGGGAATTTTAAGAAGACCTACGGTGAAGCTGCAGAAATGTACGGAATATGTAATGTTTATTTTATTTAAGAACCATTCTAGGCCTGCACGCCTTATTACCTGCAGTTCTTATTGCAGTTGAATTCAAAATATTCCATCAAGTTATTAGTTGCATACTAACTCCATAAAATTTTTGTTTTTATAGTTATTATGAACTCTGTAATAAAATAAAATATGCATACAGGAGTAATAAATAAAATATAATTATGTTCTTGGTATATCTTGGAATTAGCATTACATAAACATTACACATGCACGTGATCGTACAACCAATAAAAGTATTTTTGAAACAGGTTAACTACTGCAACCAAATTCGGTGGTCAAAATCCATCACCTATAATTCGTGATGAAGTCGCTCAGAAGGTGAATGCTCTCAATAAAGAGCCCAACACTCCGATAGGCAGGACTCATATGCAAGGTAATTGTTGAACAGAAAAGAACTGTTAATAACGAAGCTAAAGTTGTTTCGTATCATTTCGAAATTACACAAAATATATTATAATAATTTTAACTAACATAAGACCATTTACTAAAGTTAATTTCTTTCAGATACTGCAAATATAACTGCTGATTATATCGCTGGTGTGGCTACTAAAGAATGTAAATGAATTTATATACATACTTAGTTTTTTTTTTTGCTTGCGCACAGATGGCCTAGAATAATTGCTAATTTGATTGTTATTGTAACAGGTGGTTTGGACTCAACAGCTCTATCTGCGTTTGATCGCAGTGTGTTGGGTGCTGGAGTAGGAAAGTACGGACAAAACTTATTGTTTATTCGTAAATTGAATTTTAAAATTTTCTTTTGCTTTCTAGTTTGTTCCTATCTAGAGTTGGCTTAATTCCTGTTTTAAAAATTACTGCGTCAATTTTATTATTGCTCTCAAGAGTACAGAAAGCTTTTTAAATTTGTATCTCGGAAACTTGGTAATCGGTTATTGTACTTGTGAATATAATATTAATTTCATTGATGTAGATCTGGTGCTGGAGGTGCGGGTGGTGCTGCTGGGGGTATAGGGGCTGGCTCGGGTGGCATGGCTGGCACTAGTGCTAGCGGTGCCGGTGCTTTCGGAACTGGCGGCGCAGGCGGCACTGGGGCTGGGGGAGCAGGTGGTGTAGGAGGAATGGGGGCTGGCGGCGCCGGCGGTCCAGGAGGCCCCGGTTCGGGCATGGGCGGGCCCGGATTAGACGGGGCTGGTGGGGTAGGCGTTGGTGGTCCAGGAGGTACTGGCGGACCAGGTGGGGCAGGGGCAGGAGGTATGGGCGCAGGAGGCTTAGGTGCTGGAGGTGGTGTTGGTGCTGGTGGAGTAGGAGGCATCGCGGGAGAAACCGCAGAGGCACGCAGGAGAAGAGAAGAGGAAGAACGAGCTAGAGGAGGAATTGATGACAAACACTTGACTGAGGAAGAAAGGAGGAAGAGACGGATGCAAGGCGGCGGTGGTGTTGGTAATAATAATTGTTATTGATACATCGGTCATTAATATCCATACTATTATTTTGAAGCAATATACCATTAATAACCATTTCTATTAACTAGGTGGAATGGACCAAGATCACGACAATGCTCTGGCTATTCTGCACAAACAATTGCGAGCTCATGGTGGTGAAACATTATACAAACAGCCACAAACTTCGCTGACGCACGCGCAGGCGTCAGATTGGTTAGTACCTATTTACATTCGAGTTTGACTATATTAATTATACTTACATGTTCATTTAACAGTTGGCAATCTTCCTTCTAAGCCCTCGAGGCAACTTACCTATCTATCTTTTAACTACTTAACCGACCATTGTGATTTTTCACACACTTAGTCAATAGTACAAAAAAGACCAGAGGCTCCTTCTATAGAGGTCAGTACCTTTTGCCTCGATAAAACTTACTTAACTGTATGAAAGCCTTGGTGGCTGTGTGGTTCGAGTTCGTATTGCCTGCGACACAAAGATCACAAGTGCCAATCCCTAACGAATTAGTCACACCGCGAGCCTTGCGGTGAAGAAAAACATCGACAGGAAACCTGCATTCGCTTGAGAAGAAATTCTATGGTGTATGTAAGTATAGTCGTGCTTGAGTAACGGCGATGGTCTTGCCATCTTTCACGTTGGCACCTAAAATCTCTGGCGGAAAGTGTGTGGGTACCACCTATACACCATTGATTACCCCTTCGGGGACCCTTGTGGAAGGCGTGAGGATTTAATTGTATGAATAATTGTAGTAATTATGATTTCAAATTTTCTTCGTTGTGATTTAAAAAGGTTGGCAAGGGAACCGCCTATGAAAGTAGAAAAATCGGTGAAGGAGTCCGGCGATACGGCTCGTCTCAGTAAGAAGTTTGAGAGAAAGCTCAGTGGGCTCGTTGTAAAAGTCACTCCAACACAGATGTATGACTCAATGCAAGGTAGGATGTATGACATTTACATATATTTGGGAAAGCTATGATAATTATGTTACTTTCTCCTTGTGGTAATTTTCTAGACTCTTCTTCGTACACTCCTATATTGATGATACAAACAAACATGTTGGTCAAAAAGATACTTTTTTTTTTACAGATGTGGTTATTGAGTCCTCCCGAATTCTCTCCGAATACTTTGTCTCAGAAAGTAAGTGCTTATTTGCCGATTTTTTAGGCTAAGTTAAGCTATAATATATTCACAATTTTATGTGTGTTAGCATACAAGACCCTAGTGCGTCATGCTCTTATTGCCGAAATGCAGAAACGGGGCAATGAAATTCTTATCGAAGTGGACGGAGCAACTGAGACATGCATATTTGCTGCGCAAAGGTTAGTCAATGACACAAACAATTGAATGAATATCGTTTGTAATAATACCTACCCTATTTTAATGTCATACTTATTTTAAGATTGAAGAAGGCTACAGTCCTAGAATCGAAACAACCGTGTGAACAAGTTGCCTACTACCTTATGAAGAAACTGGAAGATATTGTTAGATGTCGCTCTATGCCTCGAAAATTGTCTGCTACTATGAAAGGTGATAACTCATATACCTCTTTTTTATAATTGTTTTATTTTATTTCGGTGTTGTTTTTTGTTTTACGATGGTCAACTGTTTTTTCCTTGCAGAACATGTCAAAGAAGCTTCTGATTATCTATCTGAGTGTGTCACAAAACCGGGTACGTAGAGGAATCATAATGATACACAATCGCTGATAGTATGGAAGACACTTAGTTTGATTGTTATTTCAGACGAACAGATCGAAGCTTATGTGGCTTTAATTGGAGAGATGGAGGCGACTGGAGATAGTTTGCTTATTGAAGGAAATATCGAAAAATCTTACAAGGACGCCGCTACTTAGTAAACTTATCTTACTTACATAATTTATTACAGATTATCTGTGCATGCAGTTATACCCGCGTAAAATTATTTTTTTTGTTCATTTAACATCCAAGCTTAGTGTTAGTCCAGCAAATATAAAAGTATAAAAATCTATCTTTGTGTAAAATTTTATCTGCATTCGCATAGCTATTTTAACGTGATTGAGTTACAAAGTTTACATTAAATGTAGTATTAGTAAGATTCCACTCTTAGAAGCATCCAACGGTCCTTTGGTTTCAAAGTTTTTAAATTTCTAGACAGTTTTTTTAGCTTTTGTAATTAATCACTTGACTTATATTTGCAGTCTAAAATCATTAACGACCGCTGAAGACCAAATAGGGCTTCCAAATGGAAGCCTTCAATCAGCTACAGAGGGAAAACTAAAGAGTATAATGGCTAATGTGACCCCAACAGGTTATAGCAAGGCTGCTATGGACGGTGAGCTACATAGTATTTGCACTAACATCTTGCTATCAAATATTTACAACCCATTTTCACTACGTGAGAATTCTTCACAAAACAAGAAAAGACTAGGTACTAGATCCTAAGCATAAAGGGTTATTGAAAATACATAACGTTTGAGGAATAGATGTGCCGGCATAACGTCTTTTATACCGTCAACCGTTTCTGTTATATTTTTACGACGTCTAATATTTTTTTTATTACAGGTGCCATTAGTGAATGCACAAGGCTCCTTGTGTCCTATATAATGCTTCAAGGTACGTTTCTCACTATTATACTTCACGCAGTAAAGCAGATATGACACCTTCGGTCGGTGAAAATATATTGAGAGATATATTTTTGGTTGGTAGCGAGCAAGTGATACTTTTGGTGTCACAAGCCATAATTTCATAGGCAGTGGTAACGGCTTAACAACATTCTTTGCCATCTGAGGTATAAAAAAACCATTAAAATATAACGTTAATGTAACCGATGTTCTAGGCGAAAAAACTGAAGCTCTGAAAATATTGATAGAGAAGATGATAGAAGCAGGAGATAATGTTCTATTACGGCATGGAGACATCCGGAAATCTTATAAAGATGGCGCGGACAAGTAAGGGAGATAACGTACATTTTATTCATGATCAACATAATCAAAATAATAATTATAATTAAGCGATATTGGACAAGTAGATATATGTTTTATCCTACTTTATATTTTTTAAGTTAATCTGATGATAAAGATCTATGTATGTAAAAAAATATCACTACATACAATGACTTTGGCGGTACGAACTTTGCCGGATCAGCTACTATAAAATAAAATAATATTCTAGAATAAAAATTATATATAATATAATTGTCATCGCACACAGGCTGGACGGGAAAAGTACTGATCAACTAGGAGTCACAAGCGCTGATCCTGTTGTGTCACGGAAAATACAGATCAAACTCACAAATCTAATGGCTGAATGCACGCCGGCAAAGTATCAGCCAGTAATGGATGGTGAGATTTTAAGAGGGAATTTTGCTTGTAAACATGCGTAAGGATGGAAAAACAACTTTATTTAACGTTAATTTTTGTCTCAGATGTCATCGAAGATGCTACGATGTTCTTGGCTGTACATTTCTTCCAGCCCCGTGAGTATTTAAAAACGGCTTAAGCTATCTACTGGAACTGAAATGATATGACTTATTATTTCCTGCAGAGATAATCCAAGTTTGCAAGTGCATGAAGAATGTGTTTGTGCAATGCGAGCTGTGGTGCGACGAGATCTTGCGGCGCGTGACCCGGCCTTGTTGCACATGCGCACGGCATGTGTCAGCGCAGGCGCTATCTGACCTTACGCCGGGCCAGTCTGTGCACGTCAGCCCCGGCTCCTCTCGCGCCTTTGCCCCAGGCATCGAAATATCCCTGACCCAGTGCCCTGGTGCAGCTCAACGAGACACTCCTACAAACGAAACCTGTCCCGCAGCAAAACCTTCCTCGGGCTGCCTTCGCAAACCCCCCACTTCCTCTTACGCCATGTATTCCACTTCATATGATCAGTATCCCTTCGCATCGAGTTCAATGAGATTGTCCCCAAATCTTGAAATGCCCTCAAGTACATTTAAGACACCAAGTTCTGATTTCGTATCAAGATCAGAATCGTTTTCGCCATGGAAATCCCTGTTATTGGAACTTTATTCGGCAAATCAGAATCCTTTAGAGAAACATGAGATTGAAACAAAGAAGATTGAAGAATCTGGCGAATCTTCCACTTCTTACCATACTCCTATAGATAATAACAACGTTTGTGAAAGGGATAGTACTCACTGGCAAACTAAACCTATCTTGATTGAGAAGTGTCAACCCGAAAAATCTCACATGTACTCTACTCCATCGTCATCCCCTAGGATGAGTATAACTTCGACGTTACCAACTAGACACAGCCCCGCTCTATTATCACTAAATAAAACTGGTCATGCTCCATCCACATCAACTATGATTGGCCCAGCTCCGTCACCGTCCACATTGACTGGTATTGTTCCGTCGCCTTCTTGGTGTGCAGCTGCGCCATTGTCACCGAGGATTTTAAAAAATACATCGCCAACTCGAATAGGACGTCCTCCGTCGCCAGATAGAACTGATCGTGCTGTATCATTTTCAACGAAGACAGGTTACTCTGCATCAGTGTCAACTAAAACTGGTCCCTCTGCATCTTGGTCTAGTAGGACTGGGCTGACTACGTCGATGTCAACCAGGACTGGTCTTACTGCATCGTTGTCAACTAGGACAGGCCCACCGTACTCAGCTAGAACTAGTCGGCCCGTCAATGTGGTCACGGGTGCGAAGAGAATGGGTCAAGTTAGGAGTAGATATGGTTCCCGTAAGTCTTGAATTCTTATGATTATTAATCATCAATATGTAAAAGATTAATATATCATTAAAGAGAAATATTAATCATTATCTTGTTCTAATATCGATTTTGAAGTACGCACATGATTGACAGATAAATATTTAGCTCATCGTAAAATGTTTGAACCTGATATTGAAATGTATAACGTAAATAAGCATTTTCTAGCAGGCATACCGATTGTCTCGACGGACCAAATGTCCGACTGGCATGCCATGATGGTTAGCCTTATGTGGAACCTACAAGCGTGGCGGGATTGGATCCAAGAGAACATCGATCGAGCTTTGGCTCAACCAATACTTGACGAATCAGCAGGTGAAGCTTCTGTGATATAATAGAGATTTTTTTAATATAATAGGGAATGCTCCTAAATCTTTAACGGTCAAGGAGTATGATTATATCATTGATGCTCTGCTCCTAGGGGTCGTAGCGTGATGTTATATAGCATATAAGCCTACCTATATACATGAGCTATCCAACAAAAATAATATTTCAATTCGATTCAGTAGTTCCTGAGATAAGTGTGTTCAACCAAACCAACTCGTCAGCTTTATATTTTAGTATAGATTTGGGTTTCGTAGAGTGTGTAGAGTTCATTTTATTAAACTCAGATTTATGTAATAGCTGAAGAAAACTGGACTTCATTACAAAGAAGAGTTGCTATGGAATCATTGCAATGGCGTCAGTACAATACTTTTAGTCGTCAATTGGCTACGCGGCTAGCTCTACGATACAAGGATAAACAGGTACTTATAATACTCTGCTACAAACAGGTAGTATAAGGTGGTGGCTTTTAATTGGCAAATAGTGTGTTATGGATCGGCTTAATAACGATCTATCCCATGTAAAGTGATGGCAACCAAACCAATGTCTTAATTTTTTATACAACAAACTTACGGCCCACCTGATGAGAAGCGGTTACCGTAGCCTATTTTGCGCTCAAGAAACCGAAGTTTCACTCGCTACGGGCACCTAATAAGGTGAAATTCCTTCTCCAGTCGGGCAGCTCCAAATTTGAACAGGAAACCCGTTATGCCTTCCCTGTCTTAAAAAGGCTTTGCTCTGCTAAAGTCAAAAAGTTGTTAGTTTTATATAAGGTACCAAGACAGCAAGCCTATATTTCTACACCTGCCTGAAAATAATTATATAAAAGCATATTTTTATAGATTGTGTCGCCCACGAGGGCCACAATTAAGACAAAAATATACATGGAATGTCAGAAAGAAATGCTTGATATTATCGATATGTTCAACCGATGGACGCATTGGCTGACACTTGTCGTAAGTGCTTTAACATACTTTTTAAATATTAATAATAATATATATCCTCACGCCATCCCATAAGGGTCCCCGAAGAGGTGGGCAGAGGTGTATACGTAATACCCATACACCCACTTTCCGCCATAGATATTTTTTAGGTGCCAAAGTGACAGACGGCGAGTCCATCGCCGTTACTCAATCACTACTATACATACGCCTCTGAATTGCTTCACAGACGTATGCAAGTTTCCTCGAGGGTTTTCTTCACCGTAGGCTCGTGGTTTGACTAAGCACTGTACTTAAGTTCAGAAAAACTCATTGGTACAGTCGAGATTCTAACTTGCGATCTTTATGTCGCAGGCAAGTACTCGAACCACTCGGCCACCACGGCTTTTTACATATTTATGATATTAATAAACATGAATAATAGCCCTTCAAGCTATCGTTATTCGTGTGGATGTTGTTAGTAGCGTGCCCACAGAACTATACCAGGGAGTGCCAGGGGAAGAAGAAGAAGGGAAGGGGTGCCAGGCAACTGTTTCCGCACCCTGTCACACCTTTACCACTTTACGGGACTCGTTAATTTCAAAGAACTAAGTCAACATAGGTACCAAAATTTATCACTTGCATGTTTATTGCAAAATTTCTTTCAATGTTCTTGATTTTTTAGGTCAAAGAAACTGATCGTTTACAACAAACGCCCGGCTCCGATATGTCAATACATACTTTGTGAGTCTTTATTTAAATGTTTTGCCCAAAATGTATTTAGTTACGAGCCCGTGATACAAAATGTGCATTCTATTACAGACGCTGGAATCACTTCAAGAAGAAGATCAGGCAATACTCTGAGGATTGGCAGAAGTATAACATGCATTTGAAAAATTCTTGGGAACAGAAGTACACAAATCTTATCGCAGGTTTGTAAACCTACTGTCTGGTATTATTATTCGGATCACAGTTGTAACTGAGAGTATGGAAGGGTCTTTTAGGCAAATTGGCAGTCTGGAGACTATAGAGACACCATCATACATGCTTTGTATAGTAAGCAGCGACCTATTGTCGGGCCTACGTTGTTCCCCCATACTTGGGTACTATTTGCTGTAACGAAAAAATATTATTGTTGTATATGCCTAATGATTTGAAAAGAGTAACCATGGAGTTTCTTGCCGGTTCTTCTCCATGGAAGCGACCAACCCGAACCGTGCTCTTTTTTCGACGTTTTATAAGTGCCCACCTGGGCCTATGTGAAATAAAAAGATTTTGATTTGATTTGATTTGATACAGATACTATTTGGCATTATAGAAACATTGTAAAACGCATGAAAAACTAATTCGTATCATACATATTTTATGTACTTATCTCATTTAAAAGCAACCCATCCAAGTATCTAAATTATCCTGAAACATTCTATAGCAGCTCGAGTTTTATCTTGTTGCATGCTTTTGCTTCTAAATGCATGCAGACTGGATGCCGGTATTCAAGCAATCCGGGCCAGTTTGGGTGGTGAGCGCATGCGGCGCTGTGCCCAGCGGCGCAGTCGCGGCCGGAGTCTTCGACGGAGAGGTCATATGGGTTGCCAGAACTACGCACAGGTCACTGACCTTATTTTTCTTCATTATTACATCTAGAGGATTGGGCACTACTCTTATTTAATCTTCCTTACAGGAGTCAAGTTTTGCCTGCTGCTCTACACCCTTCGAAACATTGTTGTTTGGTGTACGCTGACGGTGCTGTTCATCATTACACCAAATATCAGGTAGTTGATGATATTAGTTCAAAATCGCATATATCTTGGTGTCTTGCCTTTGGTTTTTTCGGGCGAATCTCTAAATAAAATATTTTAAGGATGGCCAAGTGGTTCGAGCAGTTGCCTGCGACGCAAAGGTCGCAAGTTCGATACCGACTGTACCAATGAGTTTTTTCTGAACTTAAGCACAGTGATTAGTCACACCACGAGCTTTACGGTGAAGGAAAACATCGAGAGGAAACCTGCATACGTCTGAGAAGAAATTCAAAGGCGTATGTATAGTCGTGCTTGAGTAACGGCGATGGACTCGCCATCTGTCACGTTGGCACCTAATATACCTCTGGCGGAAAGTAGGTGTGTGGGTATTACCTATACACCTCTGCTTACCCCTTCGGGGACCCTTGTGGGAAGGCGTGAGGATTAAGGATGGCCATACTCACTACCACCGCAAACCCCATTATGTCTTTATCAAATGGTTTAGGCTAAATTAGGTGTCCATTGGCTATGATAACTGCAAAGACTAGCCTATTATTTCCTAAATGAGGTGTGTGGATTCCTAGGTAATGTGCAATGGTGAAGTGAGGTGGGTTGCTTGGCGTGCCGGAGAAGTGGGTGCATGCGCAGTGAGAATAGCGCCGGGAGTGCACATCGGCAGGGTCCACTACAGAGGGTCGCATCTCATTGGAGCGGTGCACGCCCCACACTATAGATGCCACGTCATCATCTTCGGAAGACCCTTTGCCTTCAATTGTTACGAACTCCTCGTGCTATCCTCAAAGGAGGGCAATTGAATGTTGGATAAGCTTTGGGCAATGATAGGGCAGGAGAAATTAACGTAGATATGACTGCACGAATTGTAGAAAATTATTTGCTACTATCATCACTTCACGCTTACAAGTTGGAGGGTCTACGCGGGTGTGAAATTAATAATTAGTTATCAGATAATGGATAGTGGAAAATGTTGTCTTAATTGGTTGTGTTGTTTAGCGTTTTATTTTTGAGATTATAATTCGGTTTTGTTCTTTTTGATCAAAAATAAATATTATTATTTTATGATATGAGTTAACTTTGCCATTTAATCATAGAAGTTATGATTTGAAAGCAGTATCTGATTAAATTACGGGCTGCTCTCTTTGGGGTTGTCAGTGTCAGCCATCTCGACTTTCTCAATAGTGCCTTGTGTGCCTGAGAGTCGAACGGTGTCTCCAGTTTTGAAAATGTCTGTGGCGTTAGCTGCGCCCACAATGCAAGGTAACCCGTATTCTCGAGCTATCACTGCACCTGAAATAATACGCGACTTTGAACAGTACATACGTCTAGGTGCTTGCAATTACGTACTGTAGCTCCAATAATCAGGGACTCTACAATCCTCTTTATCAGCCATCTGTTCTTATGAGGTACTAAATAAGTTACATGACCAATTTGCAGTAATACTACACTCTTAGAATCAATTAAATAATTAGCAAAAGTTCCCGGAACTGAATCACGAGAAACAATACAAAAAACAAGTGCTAAGCAAAAATCAAATTGTACCATATTATTATTTGTATAATGATAGTTGACATAACATAGCAACAAATAGCCTTATTACTATGAGGTTGAAACAAACATAGTAATAGGTACTGTTTTGTAAAAGGTGATAGGGCAGTAGTTGTCATATAGTTATTATTTTATGAAGCCGTCGCGCTTAAGATCGCGCTTAAGATTTGAGTCTTATATTTGCCACTAACCATGGGATATCAATCCACCAAGTTCAGTGACTATTCCAGTCAGGAGTGGGAAGTACGGCGACCATCCGATGTCTGTTGCGTGTGTGATCAGCACATCGCCTTGCTGCAGTTGGCCAATCTGTCGGTCATAGCGTAATACAATCCATATATAACACACCAACACAAAAAAAAACGTGTGGCACTCGGGAACTGCCGCAGTTAATAGCATTTTTATGAGCTAAAGGCTGATTTACACAGGGTCAGTAACTGACTACAAATTCAGTTTCACTTCTACAAATTCAAGGCAAGTCAGTGCTGACCCGAAAATTCTGACTTCAAACCACTGTACTGACTTCAAATCAGTTTACACAGGTTTTTTTTCGGGTCAGCACTGACTTGCCTCGAATTTGTAGTCAGTTACTGACCCTGTGTAAATCAGCCTTTATACAATAAACCTATATACTTTCTCAAAAACAGCTGCTTACGTACTAGGCATGCTTTTTCAGTTCAGTTGTTTCCATATTTCCCGGCAGTTTTGAATTTGGAACTGTTCTATATTCGAATGTATTTAAATTTTGAATGTGTTAGGTTATTTTCGTTACGGAATTTCTGGATTCGGTCTCCACGCTCAAGGCCCGCGATAGAAGCTATGCAATAGCTTAATAACATCATATAAGTCAATTATCTTTCATATAAAAGCAATTTACGATAGCAAACATTCGGTTTGACTGAGTGACAGAAAAAAATATGCATGCAAAACATATGAATACATCAGTAATGAAGCTATGTAAGTAATGAGGTCTTTAAGTCTAATGAGAATTGGTGCTCTGGTGTGTAAATCGGCTTGATGATATGTAAATCTAAGTAAGATCCTCCTTGAGGTCGACAAAGTTTTACTTCCTATGCCTATGTTACAGTAGCAGCTACCATCAGGGCGATATATGCATAATTGCCAACTTTGTAGTTTTCAAAGAAAGGAATAAAATAATACCTCAGACAGGTCCTTGACAACGCAAGCTCTGGCTATAACTTCTCCGCCGCAAACAGAAGTAGCCTTAACTTTGATGTCACTGGCAGTGATCAAAGGACCGGTCTGCTGGAGCGGTTCCACCCAACCCGTGTTAATTTCGGCGAATTTTAACTTACACCACGTGGGGTAATACTGTTGGCGCTGAAGAGCCCTGTAAAATTGCATCATTATAATTCTTGATTGAAATAGTTCTGGTTTGGGCTTAATCAAGCTGCACAAAGTAATAAATATACGATTAGATTTATATTCTTTGCATACAGGTAGATGCAATACATAATCTGCTTCTTCATCGTCACCATAATTTTAACCTATCCCTGTCCACTTCTGAACATAGACTCTCCTTTGCCATCTGCATCCAAAGAGGCCCAGCGATTTTCACAAGGTCGACGGTCAATCACCTTACAGACGGACCAATGATTTGGTCCGCCTCACAGAATTAGATTTCAGAGATTGTCAGTTGAAGAAATTGCAGGTATCTCCTGTCCATCTACTAAAGGCGCTCTCGCTCCTCATGATATTAAACTTACTTTTTCAAAAGGGCTGGATCTCTGTATTTGATGTATTCCCTAAGTTCATGTATTCTGAAGAAGAACACAAGGTCAGCGTTGGGCATGTACCAGTGTTGAACCAACATACGGCCCAGATGCAGACAGGCGAGGCGCACTTTATGTATGCCCAGAATTAAATGCGCTTTTGTACCCTCACGATGTCGTACACTGCGCTTGCACAGAGGAAGCACCCAACGAAGAACTTTCCTGAAATTAAATCATTCAATTAATTTCAAATTCAATAATAACTTTTCGCACCAGTGGGGTTAAAATTAACATATTAATTTTACTCACTACACTGATAAGTGAAAATAAGCCATAAGATTCGTGTCAGTAATATATATTCGTGTGATTCGTGTCAGTACGGGTATACACTTTTAGAGCTTACTTTGGATTCTTATAAACATTAAAACAAAAGCCTATGACTAAGCCCAAAATAGTTCGAAAATCTAGATGTATTTGGTCAGACCTGGTACTAGACTTTTTTGGAGTTTTAAGATTAGCTATGACGTCAATTTTTTCTTTGTTTCCTTGCGACGTCTTTTCTGAGTGCCGCATAGATTGAAGGACCTTCATCATTTCTTCCGGAACTAAAGCCCACGGCTTAGTATATAAATCGAACTAAAAACAAAATAAAAATTTATAGCATGAATATTATATACATATATTCTTTTTTGAATTCCTATATAGTTTTCTTTACGATGTTTTCCTTGCCATAAATACCACTGATCGTGATTAATATTTAAACTGTACCGTGTAAAAAAATATATTGATGCTTATATATCGTCACGGTTTGAACTTGCAATATAATATTCACCTCCATTATAGCCCTATGTCCGTGCTGTTCCAAGAATGCACATACATCCCTGTGCACTTCAGGCAAGTTCGACTTCAAGTATTCCATAGCAAGTTTAGGATCCAGCTTCCGGAACTCTTCAGCTCGACCGGAAGCTTCTAAAAGCCGCGCTAGTTTAGCCAGAACCTGAGGCACTTCAGCCGATAACACGTCACCTGAACTCAGCAGTGAACTGATTTCGTTGCATTGTTCCGTTGTGAAATCTGAGAAGAATACAGTCACTTTATCAAGAATCTGAAGAACCTTCGGTCAGGAATACTCAGAAGTTATCTTATAGATTGGATAACTTTGTTTGACTTCGCTGTTGAAGGGAACGGCCCCGTTGGATATTATACCCTAAGCATATTTTATTTGGGTGGGACTCAATATCATTCGTTAACGAATATTATCAATATACTCGTTAACGGATATCATATAGAGCTTTTAATCATAGAAGTGTTAGTGATGTTAGCTTGGTGTTTACCTGAGTTCCCTTCGAGTAGCACGCTCATGGCGATGAACTGCGTGACAGTGCTCGCCGTGGTGGTCACTGAGTGATTGTACACGTACTGCTCCATCTTCTTGTCCATCTTGGCTATATTCTCCACCACTTCCAGTATGTCACTTGACTCCGTGTCTATTCTCAGTTTATTAACATCTTTAATGCTATTATTTAATTTGCTCTTGGATGTCAATACAGTCTAAAAATAACGAAACGATATAGTTTTCATAATGTAAGCGAACTTTGTTCTTGGTATTGTTTAACCGAATTATTAAGCCCAGCTAAATGGCCTTCGGTTTTCCAATAAATAAACAGCTCAAACCACATAATCATTGACAATAAGGGGTTGTAACTAGAGGTTAAAATTGGAGATCGAATGACACGGTTATCTCTTCCAGTCAACAAGAATTACGTTAGTTCTATGTGGATTATTATGAGAGCGGTGGTGGCAAACCTTACCCGTATTAGATTGTAACCCAAGAAAATAGAATCTGTCCAATGGGCCTGTCGCCTGTGCAGAGCGGTGTCAATAATACTCTGGTCCGCGACCGGATGCCCGTGGATGGCCATCTCTAGCATCCGGATACCAAGGTCAGCTTTCTTGGGAACACTACGATACACTGACTGCAAAGGAGTTAAACATTAAATATTATGTTATAATACTGTGAACTGTGTAGGAAAACATCCATACAATTGGGAAAATAATTAAAAACCTATTTTAAGTCTACCATAGGAAGTAACAAGAAATATGTAGAATTGACAACGTGGCACTTTTAATTTACATAGGTGCGCGGAAATAATGTCTTATAGTACCTCGCAATATAGTGTAGTACCTCACTCTACTCCTTCAGGTGGAAATTGTTCAGCGATTTCTAATCAGCACTCTGATTGCTAGAAGGTGGGGGAATATAGTTTTTCATACCTCTGATTTAGACTTATTAAATACGTTAAAACTTTTGCTAGGAGTAGGCAGAGAATATAAAGCGCCAGTTCTCCCAGACTTTCAGATTTTTTTCGCTTCAACGATATTCATAGGTTTCATAATTCATTCATGCATGCTTCGACAATTCTCGACGCTTCCATCTTTGAATGCCTGATCAATTTGAAAGAGCAAATTTGCACTCGAATTTGCAGTAATTTTTTTATGTATAAGTAGTTTAAGTACTTAAGCAATTTATTTTATTGGCAAATTAGAACGACTATATTCTATAGTCACTTTCATTCATTCACAATAATTCCGTAACACCCCAAATAATTGTAATAATATTAAATTACTCACGACGTAGAGATTCAGCATGGGTCTAAAGTGTGTGACGACCACGCTCTGCTCGAAACCGTCCCCGCGGGTGGGCACCGATTTATCCACACCCCTGGTCAGTGGTAGCAATGACAGGTCATAGCTTAAAGGCGTTAGGGGCTTTGGAATCACCTAAACAAATAAAAAGAGAACTGAGGGAGTGATTCACTCACCAGATTCCACAATGATGTATGGTGATGGATCGTACTCAATATGTAATTTTAAGAATGTTACGAGGCTTATTAACTGCTGCTATAGATAACTCAAGCTGCATCGCATTGCGCTCAAGCAGTGCATTTCACACCACTGTTGTCAGTAGGGTAAGTCCAGGGCTTTCTCAAGGAGACTGTGCTATTCATAAGAAGAGCTATTTGTTCTTGCTAGCAGAGTGATTTCTCTTAAGTTACGAATCACCCCACATCTTTCTGAGACCTTTTCATCAGGCAACCATGCCGTTATGGTATAAAAACCCATTGACACATAAAATTATTCATTACAATTAACGTATTTTACGTATTCATCATACAATACACATCCCTTGGATCTGAGAAATCAGATTTCTCAGGAGCTCTGGCCCAGACAGCGAATATGAGCATATTTATCATTCAAGTACGGATAGTGAAAATGGCGATTGTATCGTATAGGTGTTATACCTCTCCAGTATTGGCGAAGGTAGTTAGTTCATCATCAGCCATGATGGGGAAGTCAAGTTCATGCAACAGTTCCTCCTCGGTCCATCTCTCCAAAGACGTGATTGGACGTGCTTGGAGAAGAAATATTTCATTCTGTGAAAAAAAAATATTTTGTAAACTTCTCGCAATACTTCAAAGAGTCCTAGGATTGTTATATTAGTCTGCGTCGAATAGAATATACTAAGTTGGACTTACCCCACAAATAGCCCACTCAATATCCCTACCGGCGCCCCAGAGCTCCTCTTGCGAAACTCCAATTTTCGCCAGTCTTAACGCTTCAGACTCACTCAAACACGACAGACCCCGTTCTGCTTCAGGCACATCTTCCATAATAACCCCGGTGTCGGCTGCTTTGACTCTTTGTTTCTTGGAACCCAATTCTGTCTTGGCTATGGTAAGCTGTCCGTCCAATCCACGCTTTATGATAATTGTATCCGGTTCCACAGCGCCTGATACTACACTCTGTACAAAAATACACATATAGTACATAAGCCGTGGTGGCCGAGTGGTTCGAGTATTTGCCTGCGACCATTGATATAGGGTTTTTTTATATATCAATGCCTGCGGCAAAAAAATCCCCAAAGTTGTTTTTCTGAACTTTAGTACAGTGATTAGTCGCACCATGAGCTTTACGGTGAAAGTAACATCGAGAGGAAACCTACATACGTCTGAGAAGCAATTCAAAGGCGTATGTATAGTAGTGCTTAAGTAACGGCGATGGACTCGCCATCTGCCGCCACGCCACGCCATCACGTTTGCACCAAAAATATATCTCTGGCGGAAAGTGCGTGTGTGGGCACTACCTATACGCCGCTGCCTATCCCTTCGAGCTACAGCTCGAGGTTGTTTGGGTTGTCGGCCTGATAGCTGAGTGATCAGTATGGTATATAAAAGCTATAAGGTTCCATCCCTGTTGATGACTGATAAGTGGGCGATCGAAACGAGTATTCAAAACATTTTAGTATTTCCTTCATTTTAGAAGAGATGGTGCTAAATAGACAATAAACGTAAGAACATTCTGTATTAGGTTCCCACTATCCCACTAGTTCATCGACGTTTATTTAAGCACTTGACGTACAATGTTCTCTATTCAGTAACTATGTATTTATTTGCTAGCTATACAAGTACTAAGCCAAAAGGGTTATAACCCTCAATCTAGTTAATCGGGTTATAATAATAAATTAACGAATAACCAATGAACATACTTCGCCAAGGCCGTAATTAGCAGTGATTAGAAGTCTAGAAGGGTCACCGGCGTCGGGGTGTCGCGTGAACATGACCCCAGCGGTGTGAGGTGTCGCTAATGCCTGAACCACCACTCCACCGCCGCAAAAGCAGGGCTGACCGTTCTGCCTGAAAGAATTTTGAGGTTCGTTTATGAGTATGGACTCAGTAAAACTCCAGTCTCATCCCTAGTAACTCTAGCTAGTATAGGGTTGTAGAAATACTTATAAATCTACACTTATATTAGTTTATAAGTTTGTGAGTTTGTTCATAGGCGGTAATCTCATCATGAGCTACCGAATCCAGCTGTAAAAAAAGGAAATATTTTTGCATTTGATGTCCCGTATATTGGCTAGGCTATAATCAACATGCAAAATATTACTCAAAGGAGCAGTTATCATATATATTAATTTGACGCGCGGGGCACACCCAGCTAAATATAATATAATAGAAGAAAAAGAGATACAGAGTACCAATAATAACTATTTTACCTGCGATAATACGCGCTGGTGAAGGCAAACATGGATCCCCAGCACTTTTGCACGCCTTCTAATACGTCAGCGTCAGAGACACATCCGAGGAAGGTCTCGTTCTGACCGGCTGCCGAAAGCGCCTCGCTGTCCTCACCCACAGCTAACAAAGAATAACTGACTTTAATACATAGATATAGAATTCTTTTTAAAAATCATTTTTAAAAAATTTGCCCAACGACTAAACAAGTAGACAATCTAGGTATTATTTTACAATCAGACTCCAAAAATATGACATACCTGAAGACCGTACGGCAAAACGCAACTCAGGACCCAGTTCCTGTTCAATCGCTTTTCTTCTCAAATCCTTCAGGTTACCAATAATCTCCTCTTTAATATCTCCGGTAATTTCTGTACTTGCAAAAAGCTCCGATGCCCTAAAATCACAATTTAAGGCTTGTGGAAAGGCGTGTACTGTAGACACAGCTTAGACAATTTTGATGTACGCAAGACGTTCTATGTATATAATTTTAAGCTTTGAAGGATATCAGGTATTGTTGAGATTAAAATAATACCTATTACACTTGTCCTTAAAATTGTTTTCGTCATAGTTTTCATTAGCATCTTGTATGGCTTGAATAGCAGTCCTCAAATCGGGATTTCTTTCTAAATGTTTTTCAAGTGCTTTAGCTGTTATGCAATAACCTGGTGGAACACGATAACCCTGAAATAAATATTTCCATAAAATAATTTAAGTAGCTTTGATCGTTTGATCGCGAACACGCCATGCGAATATCATTTAAATACATGCAGAACACGGCATGGCATAGCTTACGATTTGTATTACAAGCTAGAAAAAAATCTCCGACTTTTGTTAGACATATTATTATACGTTAACATGTACATATTGTTTATACGTTACAAGAAATATAATTATTTGTATTTTGAATGAATAGCAGGCGTTGCAAATTGTTTTGACGGTTTTAAATTAGTTCCTACTGTATCAACATTAATACCTCTTCCTTCTGCATGGAACTCAAAAGCGCCAATGAAGCTCCTTTCCCTCCTACGTAGTTGGTGCAAGCTGCAGCTCTGTCTTCAAAAGGCACGCAGTAACTCACATCACCTGCCTCTCGCTCACTCAGCCATTTCAGTAAACGTGGTTGAGAGAGACGGACTGACGGCTGAGTCCCCGCTGTATAAAATTATATAATATATATTATTTGCAGCCATGGTGGTTCAGATCCCGACTGTACCAATGAGTGCTTAAGTATAGTGATCATTCACACCACGAGATTTACAGTGAAGAAAAACAACGAGAGGACACCTGCATACGTTTGAGAAGAAATTCAAAAGGCATATAGTCGTGCTTGAGTAACGGCGGTCTCGTCTCGTCATATGTCACGTCGGCACCTAAAATATATCTCCAGCTGAAGGTAGGTGTGTGGGTAGAGGGAAATTCTTCTTTGCGCTCGGCATATAGTTATATATAGTTATGGGAGCATCGGAGAGAGATCTAAGGAAATTTAGCCAGTCCGTTACCTCTATATTCATAGCTTAGTTCCAAAATGCCAGCGCCACGTTCATGATCGACGTCAACTGCAAGCGTGCGATACACCATACTCTGTTGATAAGGTACACCACTCCAAAGTTGGCCGCCTGTCTCGTTTAATCTCAATACTAATTTAATATCGCGATTCTTGGCTGCGAAAAAAATATCCATATTAAATCTTGAATAAATACTGAAGAATCTATTTTAATGTATTCTTTATCCCGATCTTTTTCCCGATAAGAAATTATTAACTTGCTCTATTAAACAGTCGTAATTACTTAAACTTATAAAAGCGAAGGTGCAAGTTCACCTAAAAAGGGAAAAAGGGAATTTAAAAAGAGTTCAGAGACAGGGCAAGTCCGATATACCAATGCTGGTATGTATGTAAGTAGAAATTCAACAAGATATGTGAATTTTGAAATATCCTATGTGATAGACATCGACCCTTTCTTCTTCATTGTGTGTAAGCAAATCCTCAATAGTGGCGACAATTAACTCTTCTACTTTATTTTAATCATTAGATAGTCAAAACTTACTGCTCACATTTATTGTGTAAACCTTAGGTATCTCTTTAGCGGTCTCACAAAAATCAGACATGACCAAATCCGTCGAAGTAACGCTCTCCACACTATAATTGGGGAAGCGGACGAAGCCTGAAATGCATCTGTAACAATTTTTATTTTCTTGAACACACCCATCTTTATTTTGAACGTTTTAACGAGACTACGTGTTGAAGCATTATTGAGGGATAGAGAGTAATGATATCATATAGCTGGACCAAACCATTCATCTTTTTGATAAAAAGGTTTAGAATTACCGTTAGCCCTAACACGAAACTACGCATAAATAATTTACACATCGGCATGAGAACAAGAAAATAAAATGGGAAATCCATCTTATGAGTATTATAGATAATAGAAAAAATATTTATTGTGTTGATCTGTCACATCCTGTACCCATATACATAAACATTTTAAAGGAGACTCGTTTTTATAAAAAAAAAGACTACTTACTCAGTTAATACATTATTGTAGGACAGAGCTCTGAGTTGTACTAAAGTTCCATCGTGAGCTGCAGAAACTATAGTCAGTGATCTCCTCAAGTCCTGGTACCCCTGAGGTGCCCAACTCCTCTCTTTCAGCCCTCTAGTACGCAAGTACACGCTCGTGTCTGACGTTCCTTCCGTATCGAACGATTGGAAACGCCCTTGCACAGTACCAAATTGAACGCAACTGCCTTCGCCGAATTTCCCTCTAAAAAAGAACTACATACTGAAAACTACTTCAATTTTTAAGAATACTTATGCTTTTTATAATATACAATTTTAATGCAGTGGACGATTGGTCTGTAAAATTACTAGGAGAGTAAAGATTGCAACTTGGTGGTGATCTGCAGCTGTGAGTTTTTCCAATGTTAAATACGGGTACTTGACACATTACGAGCTATACGATGAAGAATACATCGTAAGCAAAGTAGGAAAGCTGAATTTGAGTAGAAATTAGAATAATATTGTGTCAGTCGTGACAGAGATAAATCAGATAAGAATTCAATATGTTCGCTTAAATTGTGTATATTATAGAATATTGTGAGTCTTGATAGACATCTATGAGGGAAAATCGCAAAAGATACACACAGAATGAACGGCCATTTATCATTTCGCCAAGGTTCCAACGCCAGCGCCCGGGCAGCCAACTGATTGCTCCAATCTTCTGGCAACTGCATCAGAACTGATCCTGAAGCCCAGCTACAATAGTAAACATTCATAGTTCCGATTAGTCCGCATTTGATAGTGCTATACTAAACGGTCTCTTGAACTCACGTACATAAGATTCACTTTCACGTGTTGCGTGACATTATCATCTCTAGTCAATAGTCCATTATACAAGATCCTCAGCCGTTTCTCCTCCTCCAAAATCTGTATCTTCAAACCATTGGCACTCCAGCCGTCTGAAAAGCTCTCCCATACTCCTACAGCAGTATCTGGATGCTCTGGAATTCAAATTTCAAATTCAAATTAGCAAAACATATGTGCTCGCCATTGAGTATAAGGTGGACCAATATGAGAATAAAATGTGTAAGCCAATGAGCTAGTGTCAGTAAAGTTTCATATTCCCATCCGTATTGGCCTACTGGTATAAAGGAATAAAGAAAATTATACCATAATAAAATGCCACACACATGAGCGCACCAAATGAAAATGCGCAATCCCACCTTTTTGCCGTTTTTGCTTATTGAATAAAAAAAAATTGCTAGTTCAAAAGAACTTACGTGGTAGCCTGTAACTGGTTCCATTGGGCAATTTGATGTATACTGTGACTTCGGCTAGGCATTGCCTTCCACAGAGCTTGCGTATACCAAGCAAAAGAGCTGAGCCGTCATTCGCGCACGTACGTATTGAGATGCTGTCCCATCCTTCATGCTGGCCGTCGCGGGGTTTCTCGCCCCGCTTTGCTTTACGTAATTTACTCTTCCATTGACGCACCGCATACCGAGCCCAAAGCAATTTCAAAGGGTGATTCCAACCTAGAGAAAATATACGGATAATAGCTGTAGGTCATCTGTAGGTACTCTAAAATTCATTCATGTAAATTCAGATATAGGATACTCCGCGCCCTTGTGTAGTACAATATTAAGAAAGCAAGTATCTTCACGCCTTCCCACAAGGGTCCAATCCCCAAAGGGGTTGGCAGAGGTGTACAATATTAAACATAGCCTACATATAAACCTTCATTGCAATTGAAAGCCGCATTAAATTTATTTTCAAAATATAAGCGCAAGCGCAAACGGCGACTTTGTTTTATTCTAAGTGTAGAGAGTAATAACAAGTAAAATTGGCACGCGCCATAGATTGATCATGGCGCGAAATTGAAATGTCATCACAAAAACAATTGACATAATAGCTCATTCATTACACGAGTTCTTTTACGGGACGCTAACTTGTTTTCTTTTGCTTGCAATTCATAGACTTTTCACTGGCGACGTGGATGGGATACATTCCCACGCGTCCATAATATATTCGCAGCTATTTATATTATGGTCAATTTCGTAGGTAGGTAATCTTATATCTTTTAACCATAATTCCCAAGAATGGAAAATATTGTATAGTCATTTGCAGTTTGTCAAGTTAAATAAAGTTCTAGAGGATAGTAAGTGCTTCTGTTGACGTATCTATTCGGCGATACATTCCATCTACCTATTAAGTAATTTAGTGCACTCCAATAAGGTCGAAGATATTTCGTTCGACGATCTAGTGCAAATATTGGACATACACTTCACTTGTGTATTGTTTTATGTAGCATTATCTATACCGTTATCTTGTTCCCATAGTACAATCTGTGTTTGGTTTGGGACTATAGTACAATTGTCTAGTTGTATTAGTATTTATCCATTGTCATAAGTTTTCATGTATTAACTCTAGTAAGACTCTAATCTAATCGCAGACTATCGAGCATGTGTTGCTGTTATCAACAGTGACTTGACAACCTCAGTAATTAATCTCATATCAGATATATTTCGATTTCACTCACGTCGTCAAGGGAAAGCAAGATCCATAAACAATTCAAAACTATTTAAAGGGCTTTCAATTCAAAATGAAAGTATTTTATACAGAACCGGAAATTTACTTAGTGACGTTGCCATATATAGTATGAAAATAGCTTGAATGCAGTCGAGATGCGATCTCTTCGAAAAATGTGCGGCGTAACGATATTAGATCGAATCCGCAATGAAGATGAGATGAGATTCGCAAATCAACTGGCGTGAATGAGGGCGTGATTGTAAAGATGAAGAAAGGCATGTTACGTTGGTTTGGACACATAGAAAGGATGAGTGAAGAAAGATTGACGTAACAGATATACAAAGCAAAAGTGTGTGCAAGAAGAGGCAGAGGAAGGCCACGTTCCAACTACCTGGATCAAATAGATCGGACTCTGAAGGACGAGAACGTTAAGAGTACTCGAAACCGACGAGCATGTATGAAGAGACTGATGAATGTGGACGAAGCGAAAGAGGTATGTAAGTCTAGAGAGAACTGGCGCTCTAAACTCTCTTACTACCCCGTTAGGGACTTGGCGTGATGATATGTATGTATGTATGTTGCCATAATCATTGAACAATGCGAAAGGGGCACCATTTATTTTAATTTTTTATAGCAATACCAATCTATCATAATGTTAGTATGTTAGTATCTTACGATAACTTGGTATTGCTAGTGTTTTTAAATTATTTGACAACGATTCAATCTCGTATATCAAATCCAGTCGCAGTGAGTAATCGCAGTGAAGCCCAAATAAACCCACTTTATCAAACAATTTTAAAGATAAAATGAGTCCTATTATATAAGTAATCTATTTATATGGATTACCTCGAGATTGATATTGAGATTATTTTGTATCGGTAAATGCCAATAGGCAGCTAATCAACCGAAGAATTTCGTACAAATATCAGTTAGTTACTAAAGCTAGGAGGTCTAAACTAGGTTGAAAGTGAACGTCAAATATATAATTTAACTATAAATAATATATGTAACATACCTGGATTACGATAGTTACCAGTATTAACCGATGGTTTTCTTATAAATATCAGGTAGGTTACCAGAGCTGCGGTAACCAATCCAGCTTGAAGGAGCACGTCAAATATATCCATCTCTTCCGAACAGAGTTGTACTATTACATAAATAAGCAATAGTATCATAACAAGCGCCAACTCCGGCAAATTGAAGGTCCTTTCTGTTGTACCAATCAAACACGCGTGGTCAGTGTCGCCGCTGAACTACTCTATAATACCTACCAACTCTATAATCATAATTCCAGCTTACGACAACAATTATCTCACTGTAACTCAGAGATAATGATTATCTATACAATAAGTGC